>JAODTR010000016.1:1284539-1304170 GCA_025399935.1 Amblyopsis rosae
CCCCCCCCCCCCCCCCCCCCCCCCCCCCCCCCCCCCCCCCCCCCCCCCCCCCCCCCCCACATACTTACTGTTCACTCGCTTCCCCAGGTGCTTATCGACCTGTCCAACACAGCCCATCTGGATAACGTCCCTCACTGGCTACCGTTGAAGGAGCAGAGCGAGGGGGACCACCACCGCCGGTCCCACTCCAGCCAGGGCCGCCAGCACTCCTCCAAGCCCTCCTCACAGCACTCCTCCCCCAAAACCACCGGCTCCACCCACGACCTCCAGGACTCACCCAAGTCGTCCGTCATCAAGAGTCGGAGCCACGGGATCTTTCCCGATCCATCCAAGGGTAGGATCGGGGACCCACCCCCCACCCAACACACTTGCTTGAACACACCCTGTTACACCCCAAACGACCTCTCCGCTAGTCTCCTACGACTACTGCTCTCTCTGTTCTCTCTGTCTTACTTCCACCAGTCCAGGTATTTTTGTCTCTCTGACCGTCAGGTTTTCCTTCTATATTTTCCTCTGTCTACAGTATGTTTGCTGTGTCCCTCCCTCTCTCCACCCCTTAGGATCCCTTCTTCCCCGCCATTTTTCTCACATTGTAGCTTCAGCTTCATGCTTCTTGCTTTCTGGTGTTTTTGTCGTTTTTGTCGTTTTTTTCCATTTGGGTTGCCATGTCTCCACCCTGCACAGAAGCTCCACTTTAGCTTAACTCTTACTTTAGCCCCTTGCTAACATTAAAGGCGACATGGCCGTGGAAGGCTTTGAACGTTGCTCAAACGATGAGAGTGCAACAGGAGCCATATGATACAAGTCAGGTACCATAGCTAACCTGAAAACTAACGAGTTAATAAGTAGCTAGCAAGCTAACAAGCTAACAATTGCATCAAATTCTGTGCGGAAACGTAAACGACACAGTAACAGACTATAGTTTAGCTCAAACAAAAGCTTGTGTTTTTGGTAATTTGGTAAATCTGGTTGTTTTAGACATGCAGGTGCCCACTATTGAGAAATCTCACAGTAGCCCTGGCACAGCGAAGCCTTCCTCGTCCCAGGGCCTGAGCCACGGACACAGCCACTCTCGCTCACACGGCGCTTCGCGCTCCAGCAAAAGCGCTTCACGGCAACACCACCAGGGCGGCGCCACAGGAAGTGGCGGAGGTGGTGCCGTAGCGACGGGCGAAGCCCCTCAGCAACAGCAGCAGCCGCTGCAACGTCTCCAACCAAGTAAACCGAGACGCAAATAAAGCCTTCGCAGCATGGCCTCCACGCGCTCATCTCTTCCACCTTCTGTTATCTGTTTTCTATTCAACGTAAATTCTCAGTTTATTTTTTTCCCGCTTTTTTTCCCTCCTGCCCTCTTCCCCTTGGTTTCGCAGTTTGTCCACCTGTAACCTTCTCTTCTGTACTGTATGTACTCACAGTGTGTAGAGCTAGCACCCACCTGTACTGTAGCACCCTGTCTTCTACCCTTCACAATGTGACACCTTTTCAAATGGACCCAGAGAAGCGACAAGCTCTGATATGTTCTAATATTGGGAACAAATAGCTTAAGACACAGCTTTAACAGTAGGTAAACTATAAACTCATACATAGTGTGATATTAATAAATCATATTTTAAACAAATTATATTCCAACAAAACACATTTGTTTTTAAACGTTGTTTTTCTAACCCTTCTATCAAATAAACTGATATGACAGAAACAAAACAAATGTTATTAAAGTAGAACAAATAAGAAAGGCAGTGAAGCTGAGTGAAGCCTGACAATTTTTCAACCTATGGCTGTGATGCTATAGCTCAACTCTCGTAGAAGCCTTGGATAGTAATATGTGACTCTATTAATGAGACTATTTTATTAGAGCAGTAAATAAACATGTTTGTTGCAAAACTACAACAGAAGAAAATTGGTCTCCCCTCCCTTCCTTAAAATATGATTTACTTCTTTTGTTTATTTTATTTATTTAAAAAAAATTCTTTGTTTGTTTTGGGAGTTGCTTTTGATTTTCGATTACGTTAAGAAACAACAGCCGGCTTTTCCGAGGCTACTCCACTGGGATGGCTGTGCATGCGGTCCCACCACCCCTTTGTGTTTTGACTACAACTGGACCCACAATGCACCTCAGTAGACACGCACTCCCCGCCTCTTAGTGACATTTTGTCGGGGCGAATGTGCACTGCTCACTGTGGATGCATGTGAATGACAAGTCAAGCTGGTTGCCGTCATGAGGATATTCTGCTCTCTGAGTCTCCATCTTGCTCCTCCCCTCCCCCCCTCCACTTCCTCCTCCTCCATCTTGACCTCTGACCTGCAAAAACAAAACGAAATACATCGCCAAAACACAACAACAACAACACAACAATGCCCGCGTAGGCCAAAGAGGCTCCTCTCCGAGGAGACACCAGAGACACAGTGTAGTGGGCGTGCTCACCATTCAGAAAGCCTCCTCCGATTGGCTGCCTGCCCTGCCATCGGCGTCGGCGGTCAAAGGGAGCAGAGCGGACAGCAGGCACATGACCCTCAGGAAAGCCATGTCAGAAGAGAGACCCCAGCCCACCGGAGGTGAGATTAACCAAGGAGACCCCCTCTGTGGCTGCAGCACAGATGGAGCAGGGCAAGAGAGAGAGAGAGAGAGAGAGAGAGAGAGAGAGAGAGAGAGAGAGAGAACTACTAACGCACACCTGCAGAAAGCCATGAGAGGGTGCTTTAAAACAGTAGCAGTACAGGAAGGGTTGGAGAGTGGGAGAGCGAGCGGCACTCGGCCACATCATCAGAGATTCATGCAGCGAGACGTCATTCTCTTAATGGCCGCTGACACGGTTCACTAATACCATGAAATGAATGTCTCAGAGTGCCATGTGATTCACTGTCAATTAACACCGTGTCCACAACTGCTACTTCGCACTTCCGTAGACAGACTTTTTTTTTTGGGCATATATGTTTCCGGGTTCATTGACATGGTATTAGCGAACAGCCTCGACAGTCACCCGTTTTTTGAGCGGTCTGAGGGAGAAGTGTCTGCATGAATCCGGTTGTGCACATACATTCATGTATACCACATCATTCATGTTTTAACTCGTTGGCTATCAATTCACTTGGATAAATGGTTAAAATACTTCTTTGACAGTTTGGTGGTTAGCTTTGAACTGCATTAAACACAGAAAGAGTCTGAAGAAGCTTTTACTTAAATATATAAAAATGTTAGCAATTAACAATTTAAATATATATACATTGATGACACTAACGGTAGAATGATAATAAAATAGACAATATAGGCTTGCTGTAGCTACATTCAGAGCATATTTCACACAGACGACTAACAATACTGTAGGGTCTCTGTGCATTCTGATTTGTCTGTTTACATACAGTATGTGTAATACGTGCAATATTTCTCTGGAAGAGGATGTGGATTTTCATGTTTCATGTTAATGTTCTGTATGGGATTTTACTAGTGTGTTGTCTTTTCCCTGTCCCAGACAGATTGTACATTTGTCCACATGCTTTTTCTAGTCTTCAGTGTTAAGTGTTGCTATTCATTACCACTCAAGTAAAATGTATTTGTTCTAGTCTATGTATTTGTAGATATGTCTATCCCTCCATGTATCTATCTCTCTCTTGTGACGGGTCTGGTCGTATGTTCGCACAGCGCGGTCGAGCTACAGGACTGGAGATGCCCCAGTCACAGCAGCCTCATTGGACAGCGGTTTGAGTGGCAGCGCATATAGCCTATTAGATGAGGATGGAGAGACCAATGAGGTGGACAGTGCCATCTTCCAGGTGCCACGATTGTGAGTGGGCTAATATCAATTGTATACCATTTAAATCAATATGTGTTTGATAATAACACATTAAATAAGATCTGAGAAGGTTAATGCTTTCCTAACAAGAAAAATAAATGGATTTAATATTACATGTTTAGCTTTATAAGTAATAGAATGCCATTTTTCTATCAAGTGGAAAAATCCCAAATGGAACGGATATGTTGAAATCATCCATGGGGCACGTTGACTCTGAAGGTGAGATTTCTACTATGTGTGTGTGGGTGTGTGCACGTGAATGCGCCTGTATGGGCAAGCACATGTATTCAACCCACTTCTCATGTGCAATTGTGAATGCATTTCAGTTCATGCAGGTGCTCATGTTGATGCATCTGGTCCATTCATTTTTCACTATTGCTTTTAGTGCGAACATTGTTTCGAAGTCTCTACTAATCTATCATTTGTGCCTGGGGATACATGCTTGCTGCCGCAGTCTTCCACTCTTATTGTATTTTCGCATTAAGATGCGATTTTATTTGCCATGTCCTGCCAAGTGATATTCTGAGCGGTTGCGGTGCTATGACTAATGTGTTGGCGACAGCAGGGATTAACAGTTGGGAACAATGTGACACGACCAGAACAGCATGAAAGGAACTGAGGGTTTTAAATAAACAACATTCACACAATGTCATTAATACTTTTGCTATTTTACAAACCTCTTCCTCTTTCAGTCCATCCATCTACCCACCAGTTTGTAGATTAACCTCTCTCAATAGCAAACACAGTACAATATGGAGTGTTATTACAGAATCACACTCAGCCTACCTCCATTGTTGTTTGCCAGGCATTTGTTGGCACTTGTTTTTTTCAGTTCAGTTGCCATGGAAACCAGAGGCCAGTCGATGCTTCTCATAACTTCTCTCCTTGGCTTAACAAATAGACGTGATTTGTGGGTCATAGAAGCCACTATTACAATACACATTGTGTCCGCTAGAGGGCAGTGTACACACATTTACATTCTCATAACTTCCTCTCCTTGGCTTAACGAATAGATGTGATTTGTGGGTTCATGGACGCCACTATGACAATACACATTGTGTCAGCTAGAGGGCAGTGTACACACAATCAGAGAAGACTCCTATTTGAACAGCAGCTTTGTGCCATGTGGCTGTGTCAGCGTGCGTTCATGTGTGTCCAGGTAAGACGCAGGTAATGGGCGAGATAAAGATAGCTCTAAAGAAGGAGATGAAGACGGAGGGTGAGCATTTGGTTCTGGAGATCCTTCAGTGTCGCAACATCACCTACAAGTTCAAGACACCAGACTACTTGCCAGGTAGCGTGCCCGCACACACACACACACACACACACACACACACACACACAATCAAGCACACCTTACTGTAAAAAAGTAGGAACTCATGCATAGATGTGTGTGCGTGTGTGTGCGTGCACTTGGCAGACCTCTACGTGAAGCTGTATGTTGTGAACATCGCCACACAGAAAAGGATCATTAAGAAAAAGACAAGAGTGTGTCGCCATGATCGCGAGCCCTCCTTTAACGAGACATTCCGCTTCTGTATGAACCCCACTGGTCACTCTATACAGGTGTTGTAAACCTCTAACACACACACACACACACACACACACACACACAGGTATTGTACAGTGAAGGCTGGAAGAAAAAAAATATTCTTAGATGCGTCGCGATTATCTGATTCGTAAAACTCAATCATCGGAAATGTAAAACTGAATTCTCTAACATTAAGACCGGGCTGTACAACATGAGCCAATAGATGTAAAACATGTGCGGCATGTTTACATTGTAAGCTAGTCTAGTTCTTGTTTTGGTGACTAAGGCGTGAGCAACCGAAGATGGATACAATCCGACCGGCATTGTATCGTATGTGAACATTTAGGCTCATGTGAAGTTGAATGGACACAAGCCACAATGTGCTGTTTGTAAGTACAGTGGCACATGTGGCTGAGCTGTTCCAGAATATAACCGTTTTATTTTTGCAAATCAAATCGAATCATGAGATTCCCGCCCTTACTGTACATTGTTACTGTGAAATTAATATTCCCAATTACATGTATTTGCCTTCATATTGATTTCATAATGCTTCCGTTGCAATGCATTAGTTGAGTTAAACGTTTGTGACATAAGTGCAAAGACACTTGTGTGTTTCAGAATAGTTTCATTTTTCAGACAGGGATAGTTTTGGTTTGCATTTCTCAAGGAGTTGGATTTCTTGGGCATACATGCTTTTAATCTGACGACACTTAGTAATTGCATTTCATTCTGACATGTTTTGTTGTCACTGTTCTTCTTGTCCCAGCTGTTCCTGGTTTGCAACGGGGGCAAGTTTGTGAAGAAAACCCTCATCGGGGAGGCCTACGTGTGGCTGGACAAAGTTGACCTACGCAAGAGGGTGGTGAGCTGGCACAAGCTGCTCGCCAGCACTGCCCAGATCCACTCATAGGGGGCGTATGCATGCCACCTGCTGGAGCAGTGAGCAGCTTCTATGTCGAGGCCTGACCCCGCTGCCTGTGGATAGAACCCCAGGTGGAACCACTGAGGGATGCTGGCTGTTGAGGCGCAATATACAGCATATCGTAAATCTCATTTTCAGGGCAAACATTGCTTGGTTTTCCAGCTCAGTGGTTCTCAAACCTCACTGAAACATGCTGAGTCATGACCGGACGCCCCTCTTGTGCACGTGCATACATACACGAGGGCGGTCGCAACTCACAAGTTAATCATATAATTTCAATATACAGTAAACATAACATCATTGAAATGTATCCACATTTAAAGTCGACAAAACATCAAAGGACAAAAAGTTCTAATAATGTACTTATAATAATGATGATAATAATAATGTCTTTATTTTTCTCTGGGAGCCCTGTGACGTTTGGGAACCACTTTTCTAGCTGGTCATTTGTGTAGAGGCCGAAACAGAAATAGTCATTTTTGTGATATGGATAAAATGTCAGGAAGTAGTAATGTGTTTACAAAAAAAATGAACATGTGTTTACAGGAAGTAGTTTAGTCAGGATTTATTATAATACAGGTGAAATAAAACGCAAAATCAACCAGGTATTAAATCATTTTATTTACACGCAATAGATACACTCACTCCCACACATACATCCAAAGTACAGTATATCCTACAGCTTTGTGCACACACTAAAATGGACATTAAAAATGTAATATACAGGGAATGGACACATGATGAATAATAATTGTTGTATTCTGTTATGAATGAATGAATGAAAATTGAATGAAATTCAACTTATTTAAACATTACCACCAAATTTATTTATTATGGTTTGCAGTTGTATTGATTTACAAAGCATTTTGGGAATGGAACATTGAAGACTCCATTTGTGGAGACTAATTATTTATTTTTATATTATTATTAATATTATTATTCTTATTATTACAACATAGTTGTATATCATTCACCTTCTCCTCAATTATTGAAAATAATACTGAAAATTATTGAACATATGAGGATGACCATGGTGTGATATATTTGATAGCGTACTGCCATTTAAATGTAAGCTATTTGAAATATAGCATGTTGTGGAAAGTAGTGAAAAAAACACTTCCCTTAACATGAAATTGTGTTTTTTTTTAAAGATTCTGTTCTGTAAAGAATTGATTTTACTATATCAAACTGAAACTGAACTATAAAGTGCACGTTAATCTTGGTATCTAGTGCCACATGATCTGCACAAAACCTGTCACCTATGAAGTTCACTTTGTATGTAGTAAAATGTCATAGTTTGAAATAAATTATATCATATATAGCTAGATATAGATATATTTATCAGAGACAATCCAGTAATGATGATTGTGGCATTACATATTCATTTATTCATGATATCCCTTAGAATTTTAGACATTTAGCACATGAGATTTATACTGTATGTAGTTTTATTTCCTTGCAGCTTTATGCATTGAATTGTGTGCGTATTTACAGTCTTTAGTCCTGCTTTGAACTCCAAGGGCAGCCCATCAACAATGCACACTTATATATTACTTGGCACTTTCTTCGCAGAATGTAAAAACTGACTTTGAGATCCTGCTAAAACAAACTATTTCCAAGGTGAGAAACTAGAGAAGTAACATCAGCTAACAAGATGTCATCAAATGTGTGGTTGGGAAACAGCAATCAACATATTCCAGTTAAATAAATTGTATTACAGATTTTCTTCAGTGATACTATCATTGTCACTATAATTTTTTTTATAGCATCACTGCCAACACCAAAGCACTCCTAAACATTCTGACACGATTTGGTTTTTGCTGACCAAATTCAGGTTGTCTTGATTATACCAACATGATCATTGATCCTAATCATCTACAGTATGAGTTATTTTATATGCTTGTTCAATGTGTATCTCAGTGATTTCTATGCAACATTGATAACATGTTCAAACTCGTGTTGCATTGGTCAAAAATGTATAGTTTTATGTTTACGTTGTATGTATGATTTGTTCATGTTTACGGTTTTCCTTGATTTTTTTTATTGTGATATAGAAATGTAATTTATTGCCCATGATACTTTATGTATTATGTTGTTTGTTTATATGTCAGGTGTACATATATAATTGAGATATTTTGTTTTTATACTTAATGTAGTGCTCGTTTACTATGTTAAGAGGAACTCAAATTCAAGGACACCACCTAGCTCCTGCACACACACACACACACACACACACACCTAAATATACATTAATGTTGCATTTCAATTTCAGTTGGCTTGATTTTAATTCAGCTTCTTTTGCACCTATTTGTAATGTTATATGTTTTTTTTTTTAATATATATATAGACAATTATCTCAGAAAGTCAGTATTGTATTCACTTGGTCTGAAACACTTTTGTATTTTTTTAATGTGATTTTTCTTCATCAGGATCAATGTATTTGCGTTGAAATTCCATACATAACCCATGCATGGAATAAGTTACCATGCATTGTTTTTTTCCAACAGGTGTTATTTGTTTAAAAATATTGACTAATAAATCTCTCTCACGTAAGGAAGAAAAGTTGAAAGTAGAAAAATCCTCACACAAATGCTGTCTCTCTATATCCAACCTTGTAAATACTTTTTTATTTTATAATGGGGGAAATACAGTCTAATATCAATACAGACTAAAGCATGTGATCATTAAAATAACACAACATTTTGTTATTTTGATCAGTGTACAGAGGTTGACTGATATTTGACCATCTAAGGTATCTGTATAGGGACCCAGAACTCCCTGCCCTTTACACCAAACAAACGTGTTGCCGGAGTCCAAATACACAGATGTTTATCTTTTAAAACTCCAGTAGTTGCAGGGGAGTTTCAATGTGCTCACACTGGATGTTGCATGTTTTGTTGGTGGTTCATACTATTTTTGTGTCCAGATACTATTTAAAAAATGAGCGTTAGAGAAGACATAGAACAAAATGCTATAGTGGGGAGGTTTATCAAGGAAACTTAATAAACATTATTTAATGATGTATGCTGCTGTACAAAGATTATGCTTGTAAAACCTGTCTGGTTTTCCACTTGTACGTCAGCAGAAAAAAAAACTATACTGTCATGGTTTTGTGATTGTACACAGGAGGTATTGATAAATTATGCAAATTGTGCTGTAAAAATGGCTGTTGCCCCATGTCTAAATATTAAATATATGTATAAATGAAATGTGTGTAGCTTTTTTTAATATATATGACAAATGAATCAATATTAATTTATATGTACTAGGCCTATTACATGGTTTCTTTCTACATGTAATTTTATTGACACTCCAGAAGATGGCGCTATGTGATTATAATTCATTATTACTGTAATAGAGCAGTATAATGAAGTTGACCCAATTGTTAACTTTATATATATAATTTTATTTTTTAAATATTTTAGCGACATTATGCTATTTTACAGTAGCATACATTTGATTCTACCTATACTCTGAAAGCTGCTGTTAGCCTACTATGAGTGATTTTTGGCGAATGTCTCTTGATAAGGACTATAGAGGCACGGGCATCCATAGACAGATTATGAGACTACAGTATGGGCACATGTACACAGACTCGTAAATTATCCCCTTCATAAGTGGGAATTGTGTGGCTCTGCTAGGACTACAGTATACTGACATGAATTACTAGTCTTTTCGATATGTGACCAGAAATGCAAAATATTTTATAACGGAGAATTCGGAGACTCTGGTTTTGGGGCCCCCTGTGCTCTTGGGCCTAGTCGGTTGGCAATCCACTTGTGCCAAGCGCTAGGCTAATACAAAGTTAGCCTTTCTTAGTCTCTCTTTCTTTGTTTGTGACAAGTTAATACATGTAGTCTATTTTATACCAGACCCTTTCACATGTGCAATGTAACTAGCTTCAACAACATCAGTGTGAGCACTGACAAGAAGTCACTGTGTGAGTTAGTGCATGCACACACATGCACACACACGCACGCAGGCACACACACATACACACACACAACCTTCATTACAGACGTGATCCTGAGCAGAAATGTCCACTTACATTTGATCAAAATATTACTTAGCGTTTTCATTTGGCTCTCTGCGTGTTCATGCATCTGAGTGCGTTGTAATTCTTTATCCTCATAACTCCTTCTGTCTTTATTTCACTTTGTTTTAGCAGCCCTAATGCTATTCAGTGATTTGTGATCCAGGAGACATGTTTGCGCATAGCCTCTTGGAAGAAATATGCTCAAACAAACTCAATCAGAGGGCAATGCAATTTAATGCTTATGAGTTTGACCAATACGCTATGTTCATATATTTTGTGGTTTTGGAGGTAGAGGTTTTATATTGAATGGCACACGTAGAATGTGTCAAGGAATTAGCCTATACCAAAGTCCTTATAATGTCTCTGCCTATACCGCACAAACACGGAGGCTGTGGCCTACTGTATATTTACAGTAGCCTAGTCCTCATCATTAAGCCTAAATGTCAACTTGTTTTTTTAATCAGCAACCAGAAAGAGTGAGAAAACATCTCAACAAGCTACATGAAGTTGACATTTAAGTTTATATCAACTTGGAATTTTGCTAAAACAGTACTATAGTTCGGCCGGGTGCAGCCAGGCTAGTAAACCACCAGAGTCAGTCAGAACACAAAAGAAAATAGCACCTCTATTTTCCAAGGCGAGCTTCCCAAGTTGTATAAATATCAACTTATTTTACATTGTATCCAAATGATTAAATTCCAGAACCCACTCAGTTTCTCTGTTCCTTCCAAGTATCCAATCTAGCCATGAGACAACTTAACAGGTTTCAATGTTTTAGCCCCATGTAACTGATCCCTGCCCACTGTGGATTCTTTATGGTTATTTACAGTGAGTGTTTAATGTTCCTCAGAGGGTATAAGTAACTAGGCTATTTTAGATTTGAGGCCAAGTCACTTGTTGCCTGAGCTTCATAGTGAACTGAATATTCTAGTCATGTTCAGATCTCTTGTAGAAAATGTAGCCATTACCTGTCAGGGTTTCCACTTTAAGACTGTGGTGGGCACCTAGTCTTCAAGAGATGTCCATTGGTAGACTTGCACTTTGATATCGCTGGTGAATTGATCAAAATATGCCGGCCTGACTATGAGATCTACTTCAACCCAACCAAGTTATTAGAGCTTTTGTTTATGTTATTTATATATTCTTTCTGTAATATTCTGACCATTCGTTTCCCATTTCCCGGTCTCTGGCATTAGCCTCAGATCTCTCACTTCTAAGGACATGTTTGTTCCCTGCTTTTGGCCTCAAATATCAGCCTGCATCAAATCGGGGCCTTGGTAATTCACTGCTGTCTCTGTGCATCTATGATTCAGGGGCACTGAGGCTGACCAAGTCAGATCTGTCCATGCTGCATAAGGCTGCATACGGCTGAATAAGGCTGCATACGGCTGCATACGGCTTAATAAGGCTGCATATGGCTGCATACGGCTGCATAAGGCTGAATAAGGCTGCATAAGGCTGCATACGGCTGCATAAGGCTGAATAAGGCTGCATAAGGCTGCATACGGCTGCATAAGGCTAAATAAGGCTAAATAAGGCTGCATACGGCTGCATAAGGCTGAATAAGGCTGCATAAGGCTGCATACGGCTTAATAAGGCTGCATATGGCTGCATACGGCTGCATAAGGCTGCATACGGCTGCACAAGGCTGAATAAGGCTGCATAAGGCTGCATACGGCTTAATAAGGCTGCATATGGCTGCATACGGCTGCATAAGGCTGCATAAGGCTGCATACGGCTGCATCTGCGGATTAATACAGCCCGTTTGAGTGCAGACCGGGGACATGACCCCATCAGACATGAACTGAACCTCCAAGAAGAAGCAGTCAATATTTAGTGTATCTGTGTGTTTAATCTGGGTAGAGGTTACAGTAGCATCAAACATTAAAGGCAAAGGTGCTTTTATTGTCACATACACATAGATGTTGCGAATTTCATCTTCTGCATTTAACCCATCCCTCAAGGGAGCAGTGGGCAGCCACTGTGCTCTGCCCGGAGACCACCTCCAGATCGGAGCCAGTATCACTATCACGCATTAGAGGTAGCAAGATACTAGACATAATGGGACACATTTCTATTGTGGCTCAAACGTCTTGGTTGTTTTGTGTTGAAACAGCTGCTTCAGCTTTACTCCTTACAGCACACCCTTCTCTACCCCTCCCTTGACTGATATATAAGATGGATAATTTATTGATCAGTATTGGCACATACAGTAACATGTATCAGCAGCCTATCTGATATATTTATATATATTATATAGCATATATATGTTATATATGGTGCAGTATATGTTTCGCTTTCATTTTTATTATAGTATTTGAGGAACCCATGGGAAAGGTGGCATTTTTATCTGTACATTTTGAGAATATGGCAGATATACTGTATTGTTTTATATAGTTTTACAGCTTCCACATTTCTATAGAACCTAGAAAACTATGGGTCAGGCTCTTCTTTCATACACATGCAAACAATCATGAACTGGCCAGAAAGGTGCAGGGGTTTAATATTGTATTGATGTTGAATACAGTCGAGCTACTGTAGTGTTATTATGTTAGGGCAGGCATGCGCCAGACTGACATTATGACCTTCTACTGGTGTGAGACAGGGCTGTTCTGGCCTCTTTCTGAATGGCTTTAAGCATGCCTGGCTGGCTTATCGGCCACCTACCACATCCACTCCCCTATACCCACCTCTCTTTCTCTTCCTCTCCTGCTGTCATCACTGGTGATAACGATACATGTACCCACCACGAGACACCATAAAGCAATTAGAATGAGACCTGATAAGTAAAGAGGGCAAGCAGGTACAATCTGGACATTGATTTGATTTTTAACCGTTTTTCTTTTTTTTATTCTCTCGCACTCAAAGTGACATACAGTAATTACTGTGTGGGAATCTGAGTGCAAAATGTCAAATGGTAAAAACATAGTCTTTTTGACTGTATGTCACAGCCAGGAAATAGGTAGGGAGAACATTCTGTACTAAAGATAATACATTTACAGCATTCAGAAGCTTTTATCCAAAGCAGAAGTACATTTGTTAATAGCTGAATAAATTACACATCACCAATGACATCATACTGTATGTAAACACCTGTAAAATAATGACCAGCAACACTTGTTTTTGTTGCTATCGTGGTATCTGGTCAGACCAACACCAGCTGTAACAATAGCAGTGTCATTACAAGAAGTGTATTCAAATTCAGCAAATATGCATTCAAATCGATTTGAACACTTTATACATTTGAACATTTTCTGTAAACATTCAAAACATTTATAATTTTTTTTGATTAAACTGTAATTTTTTGTCCAGCGTTTATTCACCGAGAACTGCTGTACCTCCTCAGACCCTTTATGTGTTTTATAGAGTACATTTGCAGTGAACTAAAAGGAACATTGACCCCAAACATTGACTTGACATGATTTGAACACAAAGTGTATGAGAAGATACAAGTTTACTCCATCTCCTGTGATCTGCCCTAAAGACCGCACAGTGGACGACTAGGTCATCCAGAGGGCATTTCCAACCTCGACAACACATCTCCTGACAACAGAGTTTCCACTAAGAATAATGTGATCAGTCAGGGCACACAAGGAATGGAGCCTGACTCTGTCCCAAGTCAGACATTGCATTAAACCATTGACATCATGTCCAGTTCTATGGTCCCTCCATGTGACAGACCCATGACAACTGTCACCATGGTGCAGCCCGCAGAATGAAAATGCACACCGTATGTGGTTTCTGTGGTGACCTCCAAAGTCATTCAAAGACAAAGGTATTATTGTCAGATGGCATTTACTGTATACCTTGTCTCCACTAACAGTCAAATCACACCTTGAAGATAAAATCCTTCCTAAATAACACTGTGTGAATGGTACACTTAAAGTAAAGTTAGAAATGTTGCTAGGGGTAAGCATTTGTCCTGAGGAATTAATGAATGCAGAAAAAGAAGATGCATTTTTGCACAAATGCAGTCTTTTAAAGTGCCTGGTTTAGTGAAGGCTCAGCAAGATACACATCCATTTGATGTGTACAGTTTTGCCAGGTACTGGAAATTGCTGGAAGGATATGACAGTAACATGTTTAATGTTCATTTTCTCAGACGGGAGACTTGTTTTAAGAAAGGCACTTTGTCTTCACCTTTCATGTTATGAACACGATCCTTGCTATTATTCAGAATGTCGTCAGCATCTCTGAAAATGACCAACTGAGCCCAAACCACATCGCAAGGAGCAGCAATCGGTCTGAAAGCAAGTCTTATAGGACTGAGATAATAAATATAATAATCAAAAGGACTGGATGGATGCTGCAATGAAATGTCAGGCTAAATATTCCAATTCTATTTCATTCTACTCCTATGTGCATGAAACCAATGTGTGAAAAGTTCTACAATGTCTGCCGTATTTCATTAAATGTTCCATGAAATATGGGTATAGCCATATTGTGGTATTTTAAGTAGTCTCTTACTCTCACATACACAACAGGTTGTTGAAATGAGACAGTATACCTTTTTACTATAATCTATTAATATATTGTAGGTATATTTCTGCTTCTCTCAGTGTAAATATGCAAGCGGTGATTTTTGCTAGTTGGGGAAACAATGGCCTTCTGGTGCTGTCGTGAGGCGGCAGCTTAGCGAGAGCAAGGCGGTTGCTAGGCGACGGCTGCCAGGCGATTTTTGCTGATAGGTGGGTGGGGAGCTGGTGAGAGAGGCCACACCTGCTGCCTGCTCAACCAGACACTCACACACACACACACACACACACACACACGTTAACATCACTTCCTCCCTGTCGCCATAGTGACATGTACTGACAGGTCACATTGGCTGTCAATACAGCCAATGGGCTCATGCTTTACCAGCCGTCTCTGTCCAATCAACTAACAGGCATAACTTGTTTTTAGGAACTTTTAACATTAATATTCAGTATATTTACAAATTTGCAAACATGCCCATATACCAAGCATCACCATAACTGTATACCCATGCCAGTTATGGTATAATTTGATCTGTTTGCTAGATATCTCCTTGAGGAGTTTTCAGAACAAGAGATGTGCTCTTATATGTACATTAACTGCTGCCCTAAGCGTATTTTAGCAACAGCAGGTCAATCTGTTCAACATGCCTTTTCATTTGGCTAATGTTCCTAAAGTACATTAGCCAAAGCAGACTACTACCAATCTCATGTTAATGATATTGAGTAAATACTGTATGCTGTTATTATATAGGCAGATTTGGTAATGGAGCTTAAATTCTCATTCTCAGCCTAATCCAATTATTGAGTTTATTTGTTTGTATGCTTTCATTAAAGATTCAGAGTGCAAAGGATTGACACTTTAATAAAAAATGACATTGCATGGATATTTTAAAAATAAAACAATAGCCTCAATCAATTATTTTGTACATTCCATTAATTATTATATACATGACTTCAATACACCCTAACAGTATTCTAATTAAACTTACAGAAATATTTCAGTGTTGTTGCTGCATAGTATGCTCTGTAATGGAAATTAGGCCTGGAAGCTCCAAAACTTTCTAAAACCTCTGCTCTGTGGCATGACCCCATCTCCCCCCTGTTGCTCTGTAAATACACTCATCTAGAAGGCGTGCCTGGCAAAACGTCCCAGAGGTGCCGCTTTTATACGAGCCCAGCGAAACATGATATCTTCCCAGAGAGGCAAGATGGCGGCTGTATGCACAAAAATTGCACATTGGACTTATTTGCGTCGTCCATACAGTATAATATAGGTTAGCTCTCTGTCTGTTCTGCCATGCAACAGGGACTAATTTGGTCCAACAGACATGCACAGCGTCACCACAATGCTCTCCATGGCACAACCTATATGGCAATGTAATAATTATAACGGGAGAAAAAAAACACAATAACTAAGTGTAAATGCGGTGTGCCCACCATTAACCCACCACCTCCAAAAACAGCCTAGGCAGTTGTTATGCAAGTATTTCCTCTATTAACCACACTCTATTTCCTTACCTTTGCTCTCTGCGAGGTGTTGAACAGGCACACATTTAACATTTGTGCTCTCTCACATTCAAAATCATTTTGGGCTCCATTAGAATTCACCACCTAAAAGGAAATTATTCAAGCCTTGGTGTGAAGGCTTTCAGAATGAAACTCGTTAGAAAGTACATCATATTATTCTGGCATTTACCTTTCTGGTGATCTCAGCAAAGGGAAATGTCATTTTATATTACATTTTCCATAGCCCTTAGGGCAAATGTAATCTCATGATTGATGTGTTCAAAAGAATTAAGGCTTAGGCTACTGCATCTTACAGAACAGCAATTATGATACTAAACTACATTGCTCTGTGGACATTTGATTAAATTATGATTGTTTTCTGAAATGTGTCCATGCTTGATAGGTAAATTGAGCACGGTTAGTTTGGTTACCATGGACAACTTTGTGAAGCTGGAACCCTTGTGGTTTATGATAAACGGCGATAGAGATACTGTAGTCTATTTGTCAGGTGCCTAAGCCTTCCGCTAAAAGTTAAGATAGCGTGTTGGGAGCCCATTAAATCATTTGTTGACGAGATTAAACCACATCGGTGTCTTGGGGGCTGTGTGGAGTCGCTTGGACGCGAGGCAGAGTGCAAAGTGCCTTACATGGAGAGAAGTAATCGTTGTAGGGGGTGGGGGGTGGAAATAGGCGAGTACTAGGGGCTCCGAAACTGATCTGCGTGTATCAGGCTCACAGGCACTCTGCTGCCAAGCAGCGGGGTTCTGAGACGTGCCCCCCGCCCTCCCCGTGCCACTAACACCGCGGATCTTTCAGTATCGCACTTTGAGACCTGATAGCCTACACTAGTTTCTTGGAAAAGAGAGTGGTGGGCCTGTCCCTAAACTCTCCTGGGATACACGGAGAGGCTGAGATTTGTTCTGCAACTCGCACCGATGGCAGCGTGAACATCGGGCTGTACTCCGGAGCTTTTGAGGACGGTTAGCGCATCTTCTTCATCTTAGATTCCACTTTAATTTCAGTGTAAAATACGCGAAACAATGGATATCACCATCTTATCAACCACTCTACTTTTGGTCCTGTCAACGATCTCGTCATCCTCAGCCGGACAATTCCCGTCAGCGCCCGTGTGAGTAGCCTATCGGGAGCGCGCTCCCAGCAGCCTGTAGCTGTTTCAACTCATGCGAATGTTGTGGTAGCCGATTTATTTTGGTGTAGTTATTGCTTTAGGCCTACTGTTGTTAGAGTAAAATGAATATATGTTGTAGATTGTAGTCACTTAGTTAGTTTTGCATTTTTATTTTAAATAGATAACGTTCAAAGAAATATATATAGTCATGAAAGGAAAACGTTTTTATTTGATCATCATGCAGTGAAACAATAAGAATTCTAATTCAAAAGATTCAAGCAATTATGACAAACCGAGCCATTACTTTCCTTTGAACCTGTTTGAAGACATCCAGGACTTCCCATGTATTTGTTGATAACAGCTGTTTGACATAACACATGGTGTCTGCAATTACTCCCTATTTGCATACTTGGCTGGAAGATGTGCTCCCTACTCTAGATTATTTGCCGTACAGCAACATAACTAAATTGATGGTGTCAATGTAGTAATCTATGCATTATGCTCATATACTGTATGTAGACTATTTGTTTTAATTACCCTGTATAACTGAAAAATACAAAATAGTTCACACTTGGCAACCATTATTGAAAACTAATTGCTAAATGTGGGTTATCTTGTGAACTGTATGCTACATTTTACTCCCACCCCTCTAAATTTGAAGAGCTACAAAGATGTGACAGCTGATATGGCCATGGCCATAGATAACACGCTAAATTAAGAAATGCGTAGGTGGGTGTGTGTCATTACATGTGGCACCATTTATTATTCACAGTGTGTATTACCAGCTATCCAACAAGGTTTACAAGATCCAAAGGGATAAGACTCTTGCGTTTTGGTTTTGAACAAGAGAGGTGTATGCCACGATGGCACTCAGCCTAATGTTCGAGTAGAGTGATGTCAGACTTGCAGATTGGTCTACCTACCCACTTGGTGAATTTCATGGGCGCTAAGTGGATTGATCAAGGCAAATCATGCGGTTCTCAAATGGAACCCATTTTGTTTACATAAAGCTGAGGGGGAATCAGAAATCTAAATCTAACCCTAACCTAAGGTTAGGGTTAGGGTTAGGGTTAACCCCTAACCCTGAATATTCCATCTCAGTGACATTTAAAAACATGACCAGATATTCTGACTAAAACCAGACCTCAACAGTACAGTACAGTATATTTTTAGCCATATTGTAAATTCTGTTTAATTATGCAGTTCACCCCCCATCTCTCTCTCTCGTTCTCACCCTCCCCTCCATATCACCTGGAAGTGTGACTATATGTCTGATTTCCAGCTCTAACCTCCCAGGCCAGCGTCTGTCCGCTACAGATGCTGTGTTATCTTACTGCCATGTCCCCATCTCTATCCCGCTGCCTCTGCTCTCGCTCTCCTCTCGCTCTCCTCTCGCTCTCATGTCATGCTCGCTTTCTTTACGTTTCATGTTAATCTTCCTCACAACCAGATACTCACTCACTCTCTCTGCATGCTTAATTAACATGGTAAAAGTAGGCCTACACTGGCTAGTGAGCATTACAAGTAGGGCTAGCCCAAATACAATTTTTTGAGATTCAAAGCTTTGGTATCAATTAAAGGCAGGGTGAAGCATAGCGTAGTACTATGGCTTTGTTGTGTGATTTGGTTGATATAAACTATTTCAAGGTACAATCAACAAGTACAATCAATCTTTTTGTAAGGTCATTAACATACATTAACTGTCTCACCCATGGACACTAGTTACATCGATTGCTAAAAGTAAAAAAGAATCTTATACATTGGCAAACGTCCACTCTAGACAATCCAATGGAGTAAAATATTTTAGTCCAAAGCACATTATTACGTAAATAAATATATACTGAACATGACTGATGTTGCATAATTTCATATTAGCTGGCGGATGTAATCTTACAATCACAACACTTCAGGTTTGGGCTAAATGGTTTTGGAAAAAGATCTAATTGCTATTTTTCTGACAGATACTATATTGCAATTTGATTTGCTATATTTAAATGAAAATGTAGGAGCCATAGCACTGCGCTATGGCGTTGCCACTGTTTGTATCTGTATCTGTTTGATATGTTTAGTTTACATATTCATTTCAGCCACTTTTGTTGATTTAATTTAAATTCTCTTAATTACACATTTGGATTGGAACATTTTAACGTCTTGTATGTGTACACCTTGTACAGGTCACGTGAGCCAAACTATTTACGGATGGTGCGAAACCAAGGCAGGAAATGCCGGGCAAGCCCATAC
>JAODTR010000016.1:1314204-1331629 GCA_025399935.1 Amblyopsis rosae
CTTGCAGACGGAGGTAACCCCCCGCGGGCTCGCCGCGGCCCCCAACCCCCCCCCCCCCCCCCCCCCCTTCACGGTACATGAACCCCTTCATAGTGCATCTGCGGCGTATCGATATCTTCCAGACCCTTATTGGAATCTTGACGAGTAAGAGCGTGGGCTGAGAGGGCTGCTCGGCGTCGCCGAGGATACGGCTTAGCACCCACACTCGTCCCCTCCCTCGACATTCGATCCCACCCCATTGACGGGGCGGCGCACGTCAGCGCAAACACACACGCAAGCGCACACACACACGCGCGCACAAAGCGGCGGTTTCCTCTCCCTGTCGCTCGACCTCTCTCGTCAGGTGACATGAAACGCACCATCACTCTTTTGTTCTTCTGGGCGTGTGGGTGGGTGGGTGGGTGTGTGGCGGGGGGGCTCAAATCCCTGACTGAAGACTCAGAGTGGCACACAGCTACCCAGTGGTCACTGCCATGATTGCCCATGCAACCAGCAGCGCTGTTTAATTTGTGTGTGTCTGTGTGTGCTCGTGTGTGTGTGTGTGTGTGTGTGTGTGGGCGGGTGTACACACTAGCTCAGTGGTGATCAGCCTCTCAGTGGCGCTGATGGTTCCCTTGACAACACAGCAGTTGCTAGAAATGGTCAGGATGGGCTGGCTAGCATACCCCCCCCTTCCCTTCCCCTTCAACACACACACACACATACACACACACACACACACACACACACACACACACACACACGACAGCTGTCATGGTGAAAAGGGCCAATCTTCTGTACCTTCGCCTGCCCCTCCATCTGTGTGTGTGTGTGTGTGTGTGTGTGTGTGTGCACATAGGCAGATAACACGTAGCCATACAGATTTTCCATCTTGACACGAACAGCTCTTCACTTGTACCTTTTCCTTCGCGCTTGCTCCCACCTCTGTGTGTGTGTGCGTGTGTGTGGCCTCTCACCTGGCCTCTGCCTTCAGATGTACCTACCTGTGTGTGTGTGTGTGTGTGTGCGCGCGTGCGCGCGTGCGTGCATGGCCAAAGGGATGATATGCTGCCCCTAGCTCTGCAGTCCCAACATGCTTTCCTTGCCAACTGAATCCCTCTTATAGCGTGCGTGTGTGCGCGCTTGTGCGTTCAGGCTGGCTCGTCGTTAAGATTTGCACCGCTCCTCTGCATACTGATCGATACGTTCCTGCTGCAGTTGTCATTACCTTTTGATTCTTGTGTGTGTGCCCGCGTGCGTTGGCGGTGATCCCATCAGATGTAATTGCTAGACAAGCAGGCATATGGCACTTGATGAAGACGACATGCTCTCTGTGTCTCTGGCTGCACTTCTCACCTGTTTGGTTTGAACACCACGAACGCAGTTTAGAAGCCGAATTCCTTTTTCGAAGTAGTTAAAAGCCGCTCCCAAATTGACACACTGTGTGATAAACTAGCCTACTGTATATTGACTTCATAATTTATCGTGAATATCCACGTTTTTGTAAAAACGCTGTATAATATGCCCCTTGCAAATAGACGATGCAACAGAATATGTTCTGTTGAAAATGATGGTAAACTACATTGTAATTAAAACATAGGCTACCACAATGCAATGCTTCACCTCAGCTCATGCCCTCTTTCTAGCGGGATCTTGCTACAATTTATTAGCCTGCACCCAAAGTACTACCCTGGTGTTTACGACGCAGGGATAATTAATGAGTGAACAATGGGCCGTCTCCGAACACAATAAGCCAAGTTTAGACCGGCTGAACAACATAGTGTTATTAGCGCTAGCGTCAGTGTGCTAGCATCAAGTTGCTAGCATCAATGTGCTCACCTCATTAGCAGCTTAGTGGCGTTAACAAATTGACATGCTACTTTGTGTGCTGTTTTGTGGATGTATTTTTGTGTAGCATCGTGTGCTATGGTCATCCTAAGCTAACAGCACCGTCAGTTAGCATTGCTTGTCTGTAGCGTGAATAACAGCAGTGCGTTAGTGGCTTATATGTTAGCGTGCTGCGGAAAGCACATTTTTCTATGTCACTGAGCTTTAAAATCTGCGACAAGGTGTTGGCAAGGTGTCGGAGATTTGTCCTCCGTGGCACTAAATGTTATTCGCTATAACTGGTTTACAAGCGGACATTTAACACAATGTCAAGGGCAGGCATACACACGTGGATGCAGAAATGCCAATTATAACGCCTGCTCATATACATTTGAATGTTTTTGACTGCACACTGTTTATCCGTCACCATACCCCAACTTGCTTGCCGCTCACACACACACAGGTATTATCTCCTGGAACAATGCTTAATATGCCCATGTACTGCTGTGAGCAAACGGATTGCGCGACTGCTGCCAAACTGAGTGGGAGTGTGAAGGCCTGCCAAGTCTCTCCTCCCCTGAGCCTCCTCTGCTCTCCTCCAGCCTCCTCTCAGCTCCCTCGTTCACTTCTCATCACTCCCTTCCCGCCTTCTCCACTCCTTCGCTGCAGAAGATCTAATCTCCCCTTCTATTTCTCCTCCTCTCCTCCTTTTTAAGTCCTCCTATCCCTCCGCTCCTACACTCCCCTTCTATCCACATCTCTCTTCTTCCTCCTCCTCCACAGAACTTGGTGAAGTTTTTGGAAGCAGTCGTGACTGCGTATGCCTGCTTGTGTTCCTTTCCCTGTCAGATCCCTTCTGTGGGCCCGCATATTGTGATTTCTATGTTATTTTGTTTTGATAGCTGTTTTAAAGCTAGCACGGGTCCTCGGAGGGTGTTCTCTGCGGGCAGGGCTAGCTGTGGCCTCTAGCCCCCTCCTGCAACCCTGCCCCAACCCAGGACGAGGGAGCTCAAATGGCCTTTCGAAGAGACGCTATTAGAAAACGGTACCGCTAATTGGGGGACGCGCGCACGCACACACTCAGTGCTCATGACGGGCGCACACATGCGCTCTTTGATGTCTCTGAGAAACTTCAATTAACTGTAGCCAGGGACAAAGGAGAGGCCAAATGATAGGCGCAAGGGAGCAAGCTGTCTGTCCAATTATCAGTGCCCCCTACTGGGCAGGTTGTGCTATGTTTGGCGGGGGTGTCACACTTGGCTTGGAGCTGTGGGGGAACAGCTGCTTCCCCTCCGGCAGTCCAATCAGCTCCTAGCAACATCACCCAAGCACTTTGACTATAGCCTGCCAGTGGCGCCTTGAACCCATGTATTAAAACCGGGGACACATGTTGCACTTACGTGGCCAAACGCACTGTCGTGTAACCCGAACAGGATTAACGCTCAAGCCCTGAATAGTCTCTCTAGCCTGTGCTTTTGTTTTGAATTGCACACGCTGCGTTTTCAAGCAGTCTCTTTTGGAGTCAGGCTCCGTTTAAAAATGAGAGTGCAGCGTTTTGTTCCATTTACATCAAGTACTTATGTGGCGTTCGATAGCTTTCCAAATGCCTTCCATTAGAGACCGCCTTTCCTCCTGCTGCTCTATGCTGCTGCCCTCTTCCTTTGCCGGTAAAAAGGGACTATTTTGTCACCACGCCTCAAGCAAACCCCTTTAACACCAGTTAATGTCTAGACCTGCCCCACAACATGATCGTATCTTCGATCATCAAACCGACTTATTCCTGCATTTAATTTATTCTTTCATATTCATCTAGCCTTCTTTTTCACAAGCAACGCATAAAAGAGGGGTCTTAATTTTCTTATTGGCTCACCTCCATTACATTTCTTACTTCAGGCACCTCTCTGTACACAACAAACAAACATCTACACACTCCATTTGCTTTGGGACAGGCAGGGTCCATGCATGTTCTAAAAATGTCTCACTAACGTATCATGTAAATGATCTGGAGGCAGACTGCATTGGTGGTTGGTTTTAAAGTGTGCAGCATTCACAGCGGGGGAGGAAGATCAACATCTCAAGCCTCTATTTTGTTTGCTGTTTGTCTAAATATACATCATGGGTGGTGGAAGCTTTAGCAAATCATTGTTTGTGTGTGTGTGTGTTTTACTGGGTGAACTAAGGTTGTCATAACCATGTAGCCATGGTGACGGCGATCCTGTGAACAAAACGTCTATCCAGGCTGTGAATCAGTTGGTCTGCATACAGCAGTCGTGTTGGCTTGTGACTCGCTTAATGTTTTGGAATGTGCCAGGTTTTGTGTGTTCTCTCTGTGCTACTTGATCACCCCCTCCCCACACACACACACATGTCCCCTCCTGTATATACACACACTGTGCACACCTCAATTATTGGATTGGGGTAAAGGGTGGCATAAATGAGGCCCCATCAGCTCTGGGTACTAAAATGGAGGGACATTTCTCACCCACCTTAAGAAGCAGTAAGCTCTCCGCGGGGAATAACACAGGCGACTAGACCCCAACATGACGATAATATACCGACCATTTTTCCATGCTAAATTCCACCTAATTTTACCGCTATACGCTTTGGGCCACCGTGACCACACGGCGGGCCTGGTTGCCAGCGGTACAATACCACAATGAAAATCTATGTTCTGCCTCTATTGACCTCCATAACAACAAATCATACTAGCCACCGGTCACTGAATATGGCTATTTGCATTGATTTTCGGAGAGGGGTGACCTCAGATGCAGCAGCAAGCATCAGCAGGCGGTTGTCATCCATCACCCGCGGTCCTCCTATCGGCCTCCCCTTTTCTCAATTGATTGGTTTAATTTTATTTCATCAGTTAAAGAGAGGCGTCTGTGCAGCACGCGATATAAATCCTCGTGGCCGACGAGCACATTGCGGACATGATTCTTTCTTTAACTTAATATTAGCGCGTCAAAGTTGACAGCATTATTGTTGCCGCTCTCAAACGGGGGATTGAACTTTGCTTAAACCCCCGGACTCTATCTTACCATGACGTTTAGCCCTCTTGCTGCCGCTGGGGGGAAAGAATCTAACCCTTTGGTTTTACGGTGGCTTGTCTGTTTTATCTGCCGTTCACTGCCATTGTTTCTAAAAACCATAAGTAACCATGTTTCTAAAACGCATAACAATTGCTGCTGAAAGTATGTATTTGGCTAGGCTGGTAGACTGGTAGCTTTGATACTCCTGCAAAACCAGCACCCTTTCAACAGGTCATAAATAAACCAATATATATGTTGCAGTAGCCTGTGTGTAGTCTCGCAGAACCAGTCTTTACTTTCATACAGTATGCGGAATAAGTTGGGGAACTTAACAACATGACTCTGGCTGTTTGAAGGTTTTATAAATCTTCAGTATCACTTTCTGAAAGTGCTGTCGAGCTTCCAGGGGCATATCAGATGTTCAGCACATAGTTGCTTATGTAATGTAGTGCTAATGTATGGAAGAGGCTGAGACTAGCCCGTTTGTAACCGGTATAGACCCACACACTCTTACATATACTTTATCAGACGAAAATACAGCAATTCTCAGCAAGTGGATTTGGTGTTAATGATGTACCCTTGTTCCCAGTTCACTTAATTGGTAAGAGGAACCGCCACATTTCCTCTGGCCTTAACCACCTGGTTTCCTGTTCTGTGCTAATGACAGTGGTCCTATATAGTTCATCCTTATCCAGCCCTGCATGTGGTCCCTGGCCCTGTGCTTGACATTAGGGCCCTGACTCACGCTGACTCATGTTAGCAGCTTTGCTCAGAATAGCATCCTGTCTGTTCCGCTAGCACGGCGGCTAGTGCTATCTCTATCTCTCACGCGCACTCCATTTCCGCCTCGCGTGATTTCAGTAAGCAGCGCGGCCGCCAACCCGCTTTAGCGAGGTGCCCTCTTTGTTGTCACGGTGACATGCACGCTGAGAACAACCGCTACCGTACGAAGTGACCTCTCTGTGCCCCAGTTTCCACACACACACACACACACACACACACACACACACACACACACACACATCCCCCAGAGCACCCCCGGACGGCCGCTGCATGACAGGCTTGGAGCACCCGCCAATCTGCTCTGATCTATAAAACACCACGAGGTGCGCGCGCACACACACACACACACAAACACATACACAAACACTCGCACTCCATCCTTCCACGCAGCTTTCTGTCAGTTCTTTCACTACATTCCCGCTCTAGAAAACAGTGTTTTTCTCCTCTCATATCTCTCTGTACCCTTGCTCTTTATCTATTATCCTGGCTTCTCTCTATATCTCTGTTCTTCTCCTCTCCCTGTCTCCCTCTCTCTACGCCCTCCCCCCTTCCCCTCTGGTACTCTTTCTTCTGCATTCTATTTCCTATTCATCTCCTACAAACACTTTATCTTTTTTTTTATTTTTTATCTCCCATCGGCAAGCGTACGCAGCGCTGCCACGCGCACCTCTTTGCATAGCTCGTCTGCACCAACACGTCCCCCTTCCCCCTTCTGTTTCTGGCTATTTGCTTCTTGTCCTCCCTCCCCTCCCGGCCAGCGTTCCTCTCACAGGCTCACTGTACTTCCTCGCCGTTGTTGTACTTTTTTAACCCCTTCGCTCTCAGCCTGTGCGCTTGCACCCCCGGCACCCCTCTTGCGCTCATCCTTCAAAGCGCTCCTCTCTCTCCCCCCGTCTCCTGGCTATCTAGGTGCTCCGCTCCCTGCGCGAGCGCCATCGTGGTTGCTAATGAAGCGGGCGGATGGAGGGAATGCAAGATGGAAGGAAGGGAGGTCTTTTACTGCATAGCACCAACATACACTCTCTACAGAGCAGCGCAGCACTTAAGAGCTGATAAACCCCACGACACCCATAGTGTGTGTGTGTGTGTGTGTGTGTCAGCACAGCACTGCCACCATGCAAGACGCCACAATGCAGTGTTTCCCCATGCCGCTGCCCTCTAAAAGTCCCCATCTTTGGACCACCACATCCCCGTAGAGTATTCAGCGCGCACACACTGTGGAAAGTGTCACTCTCTCCTCTCTCGCATACCGTCCTGTCAAGACGGTAGCAACTGAACAGCGTGTCCGTCCAAACGCACGGGTCGGCACAAATGGAACCCTGTGTCTCCCCCTTCGTGGTAGTTCTCCCGCTCGCTCGTGTTTCCTATGCGGTCCCGTTTAACGTCGAGAGCGGTTGCATAACATGGTGTGCGCGGATCTACGAAACCCCCGACCCCCTGCACGTCTTAAGGGTCGTAAAACTATGTCTTAAAACCACGAGGCTAGAGACCCACGAGGCTAGAGACCCACGAGGCTAGAGACCAGGGTGGATTTGGTCCTATCTGTTTCCCCTTGTATTTAATTGGTTGTTGCCTAAGTGGCCAGCGAAGCCGCTGCAGAGTGTAATATTTATCTACATGAGATGACAGGCGGGGGGGCAGCATCCTGACAAGGCGCCATGACGTATGTCTCATCGTGTGTGTGTGTTTGCACCTATGCTCGCCTCGTCACCTTTGTGTGTGTGTGTGTGTGTGTGTGTGTGTGTGTGTGTGTGTGTGAGAGAGAGAGGGAGAGGTTTCGTTTGTTTTCGAGTTCTACAGCCACGAGAAAATAAAAATGTGTTCCGTACATTAAACTCCGCAGGAGAAGAGCGGCCGACCTGTTTGGTTTTCTGTGCGTACGCTGTGGTTCCAGGGGGGAAGGCGTGCGAATAATAGTCCTTTCCCTCCCCTTGTTTGCTCTGCAAAGGAGCCACCCTTCGGGTCATATCCACCCCAGCACATTGCACCGGCGTCTGCTGTCTGCGTTTTGCCGTAGCGTCGCTACAGTACGCGCTGCATGCACGGCCAGTCACGCTGACCTTGTGTGTGCGCCCGGGCACGCGCATGCGTCTCTTTGCACTTGGACAGTGTTTCGGGGGAGAAGTGCGCTGCTTCATCCCCGCCATGCAGGCTGCAGCGCCTTTACATCCGTTGCATTCATTCCTGCTACGCAGTGCTGCTCTGCCCTTGTCCAGCTACGGTACAAACGTTGTCCTTGGCCTGGGTGAGTCCACGCCGTGCAGCCATGCAAACAAGTAAAATGCACACGTTCGCCTAGATGCTGGTTCCTTTTCTGCTACCTTTTTTCCCCACAATCCTTCATTGACCATGCCTCTTCAACCTTCCTCCTCCAATGCTCCTCTTGAGCAGCTGTCTTTAAGGCTTAATACACTTTTTATTAACAAGGGTTAACACTTCTTATTTTTTTTTCTTCCCTTCCCTCATTTTCATAGATATGTCGATTGAACTCGTAACAGCCCAAACACCACATTCCCAAAGCGTTTTTCTCCCCATAAAACTTTTTCCCCTTCCCTTTTGCAGCTACACTTCCTGTCGTACTATCGTACACTTCCCTTACCCCCCGGCCTGCCTCCCTCCCTACCTCCCTCCCCTTGCATTTACATATGCTGGGGCACTGGAAGTACTGTCCCCAGGGCTGTTGCATAGTGCTAGGCGCTGAGAGGGAGAGGGGGAGAGCCTGTCTCCGTTGTTTCGAGAGGTGCGTGCAAACCAGCGAGCATGCTATAATGTCATCTTTCTCAGTTAGGCAGAAGGGTGTGAGGCTGTATTATGATAGACGGTGGGGATAATATCCAAGATGAAGAATGCACAATTAACTGCGAGACCTGAAAGCATTTGTCATAATAAAAAAGCTCCATGCTGATAGATGAAGCCACAACAGCTGGCAATGTAATGGCAAGAAAAATAGGATTTTGTTTTAATTATTTTTCGTCAGGATACTCTGAAATGGTCTTGAACCGCAGTTACTTCAACCTCTCGTTTGTCATGTGAACAATAATTGTACTTGAAAGGCAACATTCCATCAACCAACATCACTCAAAAGTAGTATGCAGTGTGTGGCCATTTAGTCAACAAGTAGATGTTTTAACAGCAGTGAAATGTCCCACTCCTTAATTGACAGTTACATACGCAGCACTCTAAATCTGTTTGCTTTGCTGTTGATGTAACACTTTTAGTAAATCCATTTGAACAAACGGTGGCATTTGATGGGCCACACCTTGACAAAGCATGGCATAACTTGGTAAACGTCATTAAGCTGCATTAGCTCTTCTTGAGGACATTGCTTTAAGTAAAAAGAAAAGCTTCTGCACCAAGATTCATTCTGCCTGAGTTGTTAGGCACACAAAGGGTTATAGTATAGCTGCTGCAGCGTCTTGCTGCAGTGTCTAAAGCGTTCGGCTGATCGCTACGGTGTACACCAGGAGAACGAGCGGGGGGAAAAAAATCTCTCTCTAATGCTGCTGCTTTTTTTTTCTTTCTTTCGTCCAAAAATCCTTTTTATTGCATTTATAACATTTGGCACAGTACAAATTCATGGTGCTTTTACAAGATAAACCTGTGAAGATCGACACTGACCTTTTTCTGTTTAAAGAAAGTCTTCTCTGTATAAATGATTTTTTTTTCTTTTCTTTTCACTGCATTCTCTGTAGCATGGTTTAAAAATCAAAAAGACTGCCCCCTTTTTAAAACAAGACTACTTTCATTTGTCAAAGTCAAGACAGCATCTTAAACAACTTGTCTTTTTAAATAGAAGTTACAAGTTAGAAAATAGTTTCAATTTTTCTTTTTTAATATGTTTCTCTATCACCAGCCCATGATAGTTTCAATTTTCCATATATATATATATTTATATATAAGCATGTACAACAAGAAATCAACTGTATTTTAAGTTTGCACTCTGTACAAAAAAAGTAGTTCCTGTCCATTTGTTTTCCTTGTGCATTCTATTGCATGGACTTATGACAAAGGGGAGTGGGCGGGGTCTGTGGGAAAGGGACTAGGATCTAGGTGAAAGAGAGAGGAGGCAAGGGGCATTTTAAATCTGAGTCTCCTGTACCTTTTCCTTTGCGTGAGTCTTTATGACAAAGGGCTCAGCCATGGCTGTGATCGTGCTGGGCAAGGTTCGAGGGAGAGAGTTTCCAACATTGTTTTCTGTCCATTTAGCTCCATGGCCCGTAGGTTTATAGGTGCTGTATTTGGGCTTCAGAGTGCCGTGGTCCCCCTTATTGGGACTGTAATCCATTTTGGATCTCTGAGTGTGAGGGCTAAAGTCAGATTTGAAGGCGTTGTAATCCGGTTCGTGAGGGCTGAAATCAGTTGTATAGGCGCTGTAGTCTGTTTGGGATTTATGGGGTGCGTATGGGTCCTTCGGGGTATAGCTAATCTCCGATTTCTGGGCACTGTAGTCCATCTTGGATTTAGGCTGAGTACTATAGTTAGTCTTAAATGGGCTGTAATCAGGTTTAGGTCTTGAGTTAGTACTATAGTCTGGTTTGAATGGACTGTAGTCAGCTCTAGGTTTGGGTTGTGTGCTGTAGTCAGATTTTAATGGGCTGTAGTCATGTTTGGCTTTCGGTTGGGTGCTGTAATCTCTCTTAAATGGGCTGTAGTCGGGTTTCTGTCTAGGGTGAGTGCTGTAATCTGGTTTGAAAGGGCTGTAGTCTGCTTTTGATTTTGGTTGAGTCCCAAAGTCAGGTTTGTATGGGCTGTATTCTGATTTAGGCTTGTGAGTGCTGTAGTCTGGTCTAAATGGGCTGTATTCAGCCTTTGGTCTATGAAGGCTAAAATCCGGCGTAGATTTGTGAGTGCTAAAGTCCATAGGTTTATATGTGGTGTACTCAGCCTTGGGCTTGTGAAGAGTGAAATCGGGCTGTTTGTATTCGGCCTTGGGGTTGTGGAAACCATAATCTGTTTTGTGGCTGATAAAATCCAGTTTGTGTATGCTGTTGTGGTCCCGGATCTCGGGCAGTGGCAGAGCCGCCTCTTGGGCCGCAGATGCCGGTGGAGGCAAGTCCTCGTCGTCCACTTGGATGATCTCCACTGTCCGAGCAGCTGCCACGGTGCTCCTCTGCTGGTGGCGTTTCCTCAGCTTGTAGAAGGCGATGAGCATCACAGCAGCCAGCAGCGTCACCGCCACGAAGCAGCCAATTATGATCTTGGTGGTCTTCATCACCTCGTCCAGGCTCGGACCGGGCTTGGACGGCTTTCCAGTGGCACCTTTGGGAACAGGCACCACAGAGGGCTTGGCTGCCCCCGGAGGCGTGTCCGTGCTCTGCAGAAGCACAGTGGGCGTGGAGATGAAGACGGGCTGGTAGACGGAGGGCGAGGCCGTTGTGGTTGTAGTCCCTTGGCCTCCACCTCCGCCTGCAACCCCAGCAGCGGTGGCAGGTGTGGTGGTGGTTTTGGTTTTGGGCATTTCAGTGGTGGGTCCCAAAACCTCCACCGTGACCGTTGTGAAGTAGCTGAAATTGGACGTGTTGAGCTCTGCCGCACTCACGTTGAGGTAAGCCGAGGCGTTGGATTTACCCGCTGCGTTGGACACCATGCAGGTGTACGTTCCTGTGTCGGCAGCCAGCACGTTTGAGAAATTGAGCGTGCCGTCGCTGAGGACCGATATTCTTGGGTGACTGGAGGCATGCGTTAGAATCGTCCCGTTTGGCAAGAGCCACCGCACTGAAGACATCGGCGCCGTGCGACAGCGAAGCTCAGCTACCCGTTCAGCTGAGATGTTCAAGTCTCTAGGCGCGTCGGCTATGAAGGGGGCAGAACACTGGAGACTAGGGTCCTCACCCTTGTCCACATCCACCAGCTGACGGTTTCTTGCACCGGCTGGTGAGTGACACCGTCCACAGCAGGTCGAGTTGCTGGGGATGTACTCCCTTAGCCAATGCGCCAGCCACACGGCTTCACAGCCACAGTTCCAGGGGTTATGGTGGAGGTGGAGCTCTACCAGGAACCTGAGCGGGGAGAACAAGTCGTGTGGTAAAGCGCTCAGGTTATTGTGGGCCAGATTGAGCTCCACCAACGAAGACAGGCCGTCAAAGGCATTGCGTGCAATCACCGTGATCTGCGAGTTCATCACCCAGAGCTTTTTGAGTGAATGCAGGCCCCTGAAGGAGCCCGGCTTGATCTCTGGGAAGAGGTTCTCCGAGATCTCCAGCTCCTCCAGGCCTTTCAGGGGGCTTAAGTTTGGCATATCGCCCCTTATGTTGCACATGCCCAAGTTGAGGTACTTGAGGTTCTGTAGGCCCTCGAACGCTCCTTCCGAGACGTACTCGAGCTTCCTCAGCTCGCCCAGGTCCAATCTCATGAGGGAGGGAACCCGGTTGAAGGCGTAGGAGGGGATGCTTTCTATAGGGTTGTTCCTCAGCCACAGCTCCCGCAGTTTGGACAGGTATTCGAAGGCCCCGCTGGGAACCACGGTCAGCCGGTTGTCGAACAGCTCCAGCGTGTTAAGGCTGGTGAGTCCGTTGAAGGCGCCCACCTCAATCTGCCGTATGGCGTTGCGGCCCAGCTGGAGCACCTCGAGGTGGTGCAGGTGGCGGAAGGAGTCGGCCTGCACCGCCTCGATGGCGTTTTCCATCAGATTGAGATGGCGCGTGTTCGCCGGGATGCCCGGCGGCACGCGCGTGAGCCCCCGCCGGGTGCAGACCACCTTGCCTTGCTGACTACTGCAGGAGCACTGCGGCGGGCAGCCCAGGGGTCCCGGGGCCACGGACCCTGCCCAGGCCAGCGAGGCACCGCTCCACGCTCGCGCCATCAGGAAGACTACACAGAGCAGGGCGGCTTTCCTGGCGCGACGCACAGCTACCCGCCCCAGGAGAGTCATGATGTGGCACGTTCATAATTCAGCATCGTCTGGGGGGAGGAGGTCGGGGGGGGGGGGTGCAGGGAGGGTGGGGGAATTGTGGGAGATAGGGGTCAGTTGCCCTCTCTTGGAGTAAGGGTCCTTGGGTATAGTTTTTTGCTCAACTGTGCTCAAGGGTGGCGGGGAGGAGGCGGGGGGGCGGTGAGGTTAGTGGGCTAGCTTTTGTGAAGCCTGTGTATGAACATGAGGGAATTAATGCAACTGAAACCCTTAATTACAAAAACAGAAAGGTAGGGGGGTACAAATGGATGTAAAGATGGTTTGAAACACTAGACACCTACCTCGAGTAAATATTACAGGTCCTTGAACAGAGATATATAGCTTCCCTCCATGTTTTTGCAAGCACAGAGAAAAAAAAAAAAAAAAAAGCTGCGGTGTTTATATCCCAAGAGATTCAAAGAAAGCCTTTCAAATGTCCGCTCTGTCCAACAGATATTTTAACCGCGAGCAAACGCTTTTGTAAATCCACACATCCTAGGATTGAATACCCTCTGAATGTTAATTCATATTTTGTTCCTTCTCCTTGTTGGTTAGTGGTCTTAATAAAAAAAAAACACACACACACCCACCCACACAGAAACGCGCACACGCACACACACAATATTAAATCAAATATAAATGGGACTCCAGTCAGACCCCCAAAGCGGCAGTGGTCCCCTGCTCGCTTGCTGTCGGCTCCTCTTCTTGGGCTTGTCCTTGAAATCCGACAGTAGATTCAACGGCTAGACGCTTTTCCCAAGTCTCCATAGCCCGGGCAGCCGCACAGCGACGACGACAAAAAAAGCAAATCTCCACAGGCGCGCACGTGCACTCGCACTCGCATACAAGACACTTTCCCCCCCTCTCCTCTCCGAAAAATAAAAACCCAAGAAAGGATCTCTAAAGCAGAGCGGGCAATAAGGAATTGAAATTCCACAGTCCTTTTATGAAATACTAGTCTTTTGTTTGTGGGTGATGGGGGTTGAAATAAGCAAATCTAACCCTGCACCCCTCCTCTCTCTCTCTCTCTCTATCTCTCTCTCTCTCTCTCTCTCTCTCTCTGATCTCGCAGCTCCTCCGTTCACTTTCTGGTGGTCATTCAGTTGGTTGGTGGATGAGTCAGTCCCCTTTTTCTCTATCTCTCTTTCTCTCGCTCTTTCTCCGGTTGTCTTTTTATCTTTTTGTTTAGTTTATGTCAGTCTTTTTTTTTTCTTCCTCCCCCTGCTCCTCTTCCTCCAGAGAGCTGTGTCAAGCCTTCAGCGGAAGACGCCAGGCGACGCGCTGCGCTGTCATTAGCTATGTTCTCTCCTCTTTAGCCAGCCCGGCGCCCCAGCCTCGGCAGCCAGAAACCGTGCGTGCGCGCGCGCTCCTGCGCACCACCATCCCCGCTTTAGCTTGTCTGCGCGTGCATGTATGCGGCGCACAGCGGAACAGAAGGGTGGAGGCGGGGTGGGCGCTAACGGCGGCTCGCAGCAGCAGCAACGGCAAGCTCGTGCACACGCCGACAGATGCAGCCCGCCTTCCGGGCACTTCCCAATAATCCGTCAATTTCTTCAGAGGGTGGGTGGAGGGGTGGGGGTGGGGGGGGGTCGTTTGAATCAAGGTCTGCCCTCACCGCAGCTCGGCTGCAATCGCGGTAACGTGGCTTAGAAGACGGAGTTCTCCCCTCTCTCACTCGCTGTGTGTATGTCCGTCTTTCAGCCACGTCTTTTTGCTGCCTCGTTCCGGCTCGATTTGTCCGTCTCTGTCGCAGATCTTACTTGCTCGTTAGTTGTTGTTTTTTTTGTTTTGCTTCTTCTGGGAAGGGTCGATTGGTTTTCCTTCCCAGCTGTCTGTCTGTCTGGCTGGCTTCTTGATCCGTCTCTCCCCCTGCTCTCTGCGCCGGCTGCTGCAGAGTTCTCCCGTTAGGGTGGGGGGGCGGGAGGGGGAGGAGGGAGAGAGAGAGATAGCGAGGCGTGGAAGCTTGAGCGGTCGGCGGGAAGGCGGCGGAGCGGGCGCGCGGCGGCACACGCGTGACGTTGGCGGCGGCTGCGTCTGGGAAAAGGTGCCGCTATAGCAGCGAACGAGAGCGAGCACCGACCAGGGTCTCTCTCTCTATCTCTCTCTCCCTCTCTCTCCCTCTCTATCTCTCTGTAACTCACTAGCTCCCCCGCCTCTCTCTCTCTCTCTCTCTTTCTCTGTGTGTGTGTGTTCTGCTCGCTGTGTCTCTGCAGTGTCCTGAGGTAGTTGGGCGAGCTCAAAGCACTCAGACCTCTTTAGAGTTGGAGCCCTTCACAAATGTGCTATGTCCCTCCCCCCTTCATCCCCTCTCATGGCTTTGTGTGGGGTTTCCCACAGCTTGGGCGGGGGGTGGGGGGGCTAGACAGGCTGCCCAGGTGAATGGCAGGGATGGATTTTATATATTTGCTGGCTGTGTTTCCGGGCTGTTCCGTCGATCAGTCTCTTCTCCTTCTCACTCTCGCTTGCTTTCTGCTCCTCTTTTGTCCTTCACGTGTGTGTGTGTGTGTGTGTGTGTGTGTGTGTGTGTGTGCAGGGAACATGAATGTAGTGCTGACACATCCTGCACAGTTTGATGCAGTGTGCGTGTGTGTGTGTGTGTGTGTGTGTGTGTGTGTGTGTGTGTGTGTGTTAACCCCCACCCATACTGCTCCCCCCAATTCCCATCTCACACAGGCTATTTCGAGGCGAGAGTGAGAGACACACCGCCACTAAACGAACTGCTCCCAGCAGCCCCCCCCCCACCCACGTCACCTACACAATGCCACCCTCCCTTTCCCAAGTGAAACCTCCGCTTCCCAGCCACACACGGGCTCCTCTCACTGGCACGATGACACACCATGCATAGTTATCAGACCCTTCAGTTTCACAGGACAGCGGTGTTTGTATTGTTTTGACTCACTTTAAAGTGTGACCGCACCCCCCTCTTCGAGCAAGATGACTCCGCCTCACTGTACAACTTTAAACCGTGCTAAAACGGTGTGAGTGGAAGAGGAGGAGATGCTGAGAGGAGGACCCCCTTTGAATTTGATGACGATTGAGCAGACAGTGTGCTGTTGATAACCAGACATGTCCTGGGGTGGTTTTTAACTGATATTACTCCGTTTTCATCCATTAAAATGCAGATTTTTGTTTAAAAAAAGTGAATTTTGTCAATATTAACACATTGATGTGTCCAATCCTATTACTTAGTTTACTTAGTTTAAAACACATTTTAAGGTGCAGTTACAGTTTATATTTTTTAAATGATGTGAATTATTGGGGTTAAAAGGGTAAAATGGTGACTATAATGCAAGCTAACGCATTCCACTGCCGGTCAGTGGAATGCTCTGGAAGCAAGGGCCAGGTGTGTCTTCCCTCGCCTTCGCCCCTCCCTCGCCTGTCCGTCATGGCGGGTAGTTAGAGCACGCTGAGCGGCCACAAACTCTCGCTCTGGAAAGCACGCCTCCATAAAGGTCATGCTACGGAACGCCATCGGGAGAAAAACAAGCTCTGTTTGACCTTCCTGCCCCTGCACCTTCCTGAGGCGAAATGAAAACAATTGTGCCCCCCCCCCCAACCCACACAAACACACACCACTCCAATGATTTTTTTTATTTTTATTTTTTTTTGCCAGGTCGCTTATCCATTAAACTAGGAAGCTGTGCGAGTAATTGATGGTCGCTAAGGCCAGCCGTGACAGTGCTGCTAGGGTGAGTGTGTGTGGGGGGATGGGGTGAGAGACAGAGAGGCAGAGAGAGATACAGAAAAGGTCACTGTGCCTGTAGCACAGTGCGATATTCCCACCAGCACAGGAGTATGGAGCCCAACCCCGTTATTACTCACAGGCGCACACAGGCCCTCTTCCAATAGACGTCTCGACGAAGCACTCCGCTCGAATACAAATGGGCTCGGAGCGAACTGCAGCAGCACGTCGCGGGATTTTTTTCTTCTCCCCTTCCATCCCCCCCCTTGTATCCCAGGAGGGAGAGCGGTTTACTTCCCCGCATTGGTCGATGTTCCTTTTGCCGTCGATGTTCCTTGTGCAGTCGGCGTTCCCTGTTACCGCTTGTGTTCCCTGTGGGGAATGCTTGCTAAGGGGATCAGTTTGACGCAGGCGTTTGGCCACATCCTCTTGCGGCCCTGAGCGTTTGTTTCCAACCGCTGAGTGTATTGACACTGTCACCTCTGTTGTGGGGCCAAAAGCCCAATAATAGTGTGTGTGTGTGTGTGTGTGTGTGTGTGTGTGTGCACGCTAGCAAATGGCGACCACACGTGTATTCTCTGTGTCTCCCCTCTATATACTCTATATGTGTTGCTGATGAGCCACTGACCCAGAATGAGTTCAACTTGTTTGTCTGTGCGGTCTGTCCAGGAAACTATCGGACCCAAATGGCCCGTTGACCTGCAATGTGACCGAGCCTACCATATTGCAGCAGAGCTGTTACGTGGCTTCGTGGTCACCCACCCCGTCCCACCTTACTCTACTGATAAAAAAAAATGGCTGACCTCTTTTCCTAATCCGCCGTAGTTTGTTTGCTGACCCGGAATGATGTGCCGTGAGCTAGCGGTGTGGCAGCCCCTTGTGATCTTGGCAAGGTTTTCTCAAGGTCCACTAACCCAAACAGACAGCTTGTGTGCGTGTGCGTGTGTGTGCGTGTGCGATGGCGGGCGGCTTACTCGCGCAATATTCCTGACATGTGCAAGTCGACCAGAAAGGGCCCTGTCACGTTGGTGGTGATTCTTCACACTAAATAACATCGACTATCCCGTATGTGTGCCCGGGCTCCATGCTAACTGGACACAGTGTAGCTCAATAGCTTATGACGTACGGATCGCCCGTGGAGGTCTCAGTGTATTGATACTGTAACATGAGTGGTGGTATTACTTTATTTTTTATATATTGTATTGTTTTTACTCATTTTGAATTGTTTTTAATGAC
>JAODTR010000016.1:1331729-1344248 GCA_025399935.1 Amblyopsis rosae
CTACTTTCACTGGAAACTAGTTGGCAACAGTGTGCAAGCGGTGCGGCTTTGTAGTTTACCAAAGTCGTACTAAAACAGTTTGACTTAGCGCCGTGAGCACCGTGTACCACACAAAATCGCTTGGAGGTCAGTAAGCAAAACCAGGATTAGTCCATATATAAGGTGCTTCGGATTATAAAGCGCACTGTTGTTTTTGGAGAAAATTAAAGGCTTTTAAGTGCGCCGTATAGTGCAAAAAATACGGTAATTAATTAATTTGGGGTTTAACCAGCAAAATTGCAGAACTCTGTTTAAATTGTTAGATTTCCCATTAAGATGATTCTTCCGCCACTTTAGCATCAATCTCATATAACTGCTTTGTCACTTTTTATGAAACTTGGCAGTCTGATAGAGTACTGTCCAAATCTAAGACACATTCTGAAGTTTTGTTTTTTTGTTTTTTTGTTCAAAAGTCGCATGAATGGATATCGTTCAACTGATTTGTGCAAATTAATCATTCAAATGATTGGTTCAAATGGATATTTAAATATTTATATGTTTAAATGGTTTGACTGTTCAAATTATATTAAAAATAAACGTGTTCAAATGATTTGATCTAATTATTGAAAGAATTTTATAAAATAAAATAAATTTAAAAGACTGCATTAAATTATTTGTTTAAAGTTTTTAAATTATTTGTTTCTCAGCTGTATATAATGTCTATCACAGGCTAACGTCACACCTAAACAGCACCACATCACACACACACACGCATGCATGTGCTATTTTTGTAGTTCCAATTCTTAGATGTGGAGTAAGCAATGCAAATGTTTGAAGCATGTTCAAGTCATTTTCAATATACCACCACATACAGTACACTATATATCCCAAATTTAACAATTGCCATAATTCTGCACTAAAGCACCCCATTTCAACCAAGCTGGGGTGTATATTTAGGATTATGGGTGGGTGCTTTAACATGACTGAGGCGTGTAGCTTTAATGTAATGACTGCGATGCAGAGCTATACATTTCTTATCATCACATACAGTACATACATTTATTCCAAATGGAAGTTCTCAGAACAAATCAAGTTTTGACTGAATGGATAAAAGGTAGTTTTATTCTTAAGGCTTTCGGCAAGTTGGAGCATTTTTCAAACAAGCAGGCAATACAAAAACATTCAAGGCCAATCCCCTCTGCTGTTAGCATAACTACATTTAAAGGACACTATTGGGGTGTGACTGTCGTCCATTAAGTTTAATACAAATACTTCCATGGCTCAACAAGCGCACTCATTTTTGAAGCGCTAATACCATTGCAGATCAAGAATGGCCAATTTGTATTTGTTTGAGTATTTTTCCTTGTCATTCTCTTACTTATAAAGGGCTAGTTTCTTGTAAGAGCATACTGCATACTCATATAGACGCCCACGTCCATTCAAACACACATACAAAGTGGTTTCAGGCTCCAGAGGACCAGAGTGCCCATTCACTTATCCTCATTTTGTAATCTTCCCAATTAGTAGGAATAAATTAATGAGAAAAAAAAGTCAAGGGCACACAGCCTTGAAGATAGAGTTCTGCATCGTACGCATTCAATTCCTTCTCTCAAGGTCTTCAAGGTCTGCCGATCCCTAGCTCTGATCCCTGCACAGCTACTGGAGGACAGAAAAAGATATGGGGTCTCTCTCTCTCTCTCTCTCTCTCTCTCTCTCTCTCTCTCTCTCTCTCTCTCTCTCTCAAGCAATAGATAATCGTTTTTGTTCACCCATAAATCAAACCATTTTATAGTAGTTACTCACCCAGAGACACACATTTCCGTCCCAGCTCACTTTATATATTTGATTTTATATATTGATTATCGATTATTAACCAATGTTCCTTCCATTAATGCATGGGCTCCCGTTAGGTTTGCTGTTAGTGTAGCATGTTTAGTAGCTGGTTAAAGTGTGTTAAAGTTGACCATGATCATGGGTTTCCATAGGCCTGCTGTGATTGCTTGAGAACTAGAACAGCGAGATCGGAACCCTTTCTTTGAAGTCCCTGCAAGAGCCACATACCAAGTCAACCTGCTGTGTGTATCCCTCCGTTTTTCATATGGGCGTTCTCAACAGTATTACCATGCGTTATGTGTGCTGCATGTGTCTGCAGTTAGAGCAAATGCGGAAGGCTGGACAGTTGAGGATTATGTCATGAAACACAGTGGACGGGACTCTTCTTTCTTAATTATCACTCCTGCCCCCTTGTGGCAGTCTGCCAGAAAACTGTACAGCATATGGACAGGCATGGAGAAGAGGTCTGGGGGGGTCTCAAAGAGGAGCTTTGATCTTGGCATAGATTTAAATTCCAAAAAGGTAGAACTTCCATACGGAGGTACACCCAGAAATGCCTTTACTGGAACGTATAAGCACTGATACAGAAGGATGGAGCCAGTGTGTGTTGTTATATTGAAGTGTGCTGAAACATTACATTCTACAATATAGCAAAGGGTAGTCTTTAAAATTGTTCAAGCATTATGATGACATTGGGAATCTAAAGTACAGCATTTTGATCTACTACTGGTGAGTGCACCACAGTGTGTGCAGTTTAGAATTTTGACCAGCAGATGGCATCACGAGTGCAGCATTGTTCGGTTCTATAGCTACTAAGGCACTCTTACGAAAAACGTTCTCGAATTTTTACTGGTTGATTAATATTATTCTGGCATAGCACTGTGTTCTTGAATGTATTTGCCACATATAAGTCATAAATGTGTTTATCTTGCAAACCAGGACACAATAGCAATCAATATTTTACCTGTAGACTTATCTTACTTATTTCACCCATGTCAATCTGATGATTTGATAGGTGTAGCAACCACACACTCTTATTTAGGTGTCAAAGTGTCATTATTTTAGCAGGTTAGTGCTAGTTTATCCCCATTAATACACATGCTAAGGAGCTTGGTAAAATGTCTCTGGAATCAATATGAACATCAGTAAGAGGAAGGGGCAGATTAGATATTGACTGAGGTAATGGGGTGAGGTGAGAAAAACTGCATTTGGCTAGCTGGTGTTTTCATCTTACGCTGTATCTATCAACATATACTGTAGTGTGTGCATGTTTGCTCTCCAGCAGAAATGTGCTGTATTTCACTAGAGGCATATCATGTCAATATAGCTTAATATAATATTAAGATAGTTATACGTAGTTTGACTAAAAACGAAATTTGAAAAAGTCAAATACATTTTACTTTCCTGATTCTACCAGAATTCATGATTGTTTTCCTCATTCTTTCTTAATTCAAGAACTGCTATAGAATTCAGCTTCTAACAAGATTATATGTAGCATGCTTATTTGTTTATAATAGACTAATAACATAAATACAATATACTTAATATTAACTGATACTGTAAATCGATGCATGAGGACTAAAAAATAATCATAAAGCTAAATAACTTGGGGGCAACAGTCTCTCTATCATTTTTCCAAACAAGAATATAATTGAACAGCATGTCATGTAGGTTATATTATTTCATGTGGGATGCAAGTCAAAGAAATATAAAAATGACTATGAACTGAATAACAGTCAGCCAGTGGGTAGTATAAACACAGTATAATTTCAATTAAAGATTGTCATGCCAATGATGACTTTTTTCATAAAGTTCTGTAATACAACAAGGTATGCTATGCTTCAATTAGCATAAATGATTCGTCTTTATTAATGCTCAATCATAAAAACATAGCACCCTGAATTTGTAGACTATTTTCTTAATTTCTTATTTTTTACTCTTAATGAAACACTAAAGTAATGGCTAGCCTATAGTCAATGGCTATAGCCTAACTTTCTAAAATTGAGACAAATGGACTATACATTATTCCCTCTGTATACACAAGGTTACTTAATCGTATATGTTTATTTTAAAATAATAACAAAATGGCTTGTGATAAATTGCAAAAACGAGACCTAGGTTTACTGTATTGTAGACTATTAAACATTTTTAAAAATAACCTATGTCTTTCTTTCCATAATTATCAGTTTATTACCTAGAGTAGGCTATTATAATTTAAAACATTTGGTTTCAGGGGCGCGCCGTGAGGGAGTGGTATTGGCGGGAAAGGAGTCTAGTTGGTCATGAGCGAGCGTCTGCCGCCCGTCCAAAGTCACGAGGCTTGGAAGTGTGCGCGTGCACGGTGCAGGTTGCGCGTGCACGGTGCAGGTTGCAAATCATCAGACGCTCAATAAGATTCCGCAGATAGATCTAACTGGAGGGGAGGGCGTGGCTTTGCATTACGGCGTGAATGCCTTATGGATTAAGGGACTGCACAAATTAATGAAAAGATGAATGAATGAGTGCTGGGGGTCTAAGGTACCACCGAAGCAAATTGTAAATTAAATAAAGTATTACTTTCAGGACAAATAAGAGGCCTCTTTTATATGCTATATGCCTTATTGGCTATGCATTTAAAAAGTCTAATTTGGTGTGGCCTAGCCAATTAAATATTACTCTCGACATCTTGCCATAATACGTCAAAATAAAGTGTGTTGTGTCAGTGTTTTTCAGTTTGCAACGCCAATAGCTCATACATTAGATCTGAGCATCAAGTGGAATTCCACATCTCGTGGCGCTCTGCCTCAACAGCACGAACCACTTGCTCGCTAGTTTCTATTTTTATCCCCGTGGCGCTGTTTCTCCGCTTAGTAGAGTTTTTATATTAAAGGCAGGAATAAAATATACCGAACCCACCCCTTGGTCCTTTTTCTGTCTTTTTATAGCTGATAGCTAGCGATACATTGCCATGCAGCTGTTAGAAGACGCCATATCGGTTGTACATTATATTGTAGGCCTATGAAAAGACCGCCCCCCCACCCCCCTTCCCCAAAAAATAAAATAAAAAACGTCAGGAGGGGGGTCAGAAGATTATGGATTGATACAAAAAGTCGCTCGCACCAACCCCAGCCCGAGTTGAATTAATGTGTTACTATTTTTGGCTCTCCTGTGTTTCCAGGGGAAACCTAATGACGCAATGACGTCAATGCAGGTCACCAGTAGACTGGAGGAATTGAGTGCTTCCATTAGGTTTTGCAGTATTTTCCAGAATCGCGGAAAGGACTAAATGGATTTAGATGCACAGAAATATAAACAATAGAGCGACGTAGAGACACGCAGCCCATGCAATGCGACTCACGCAATGGGGGATGGTGGCATATCAATGGGCTGCGTTCAAATTCCCCAGGATTATGGAAAAAAAGGAGGAGAAAATGATGCACACTTCCTTGGATCGCCGATGACTGGGTGAGTCAAAATTCTATTCTATTCTTTCTGAATTGAGTAAAATAAAATAAGTTCAATGCGCGTTATTTCCTTGCCATTAGGTTTTCATGGTTACAGGCAGTTTTCGTAGAGAAAGCCATTGAGAAATAATTCTCGAGGATGATAGCAAAGCGTGGGTGACCACTATATAAATATTTTATACATAGAAACGCGGTATGTTATGATCAATGTATATTCAATTTGAGATAATTTATCATCGAGCATACTTTCACTGAGTTGATCATTGCTTATCATTAACTGCAGCAATGGACGTGCTTCGTCTAGATTCAGATATTCTGATCAGCACGCTACAAAAATCTACCCATCGATGTATTACTGAGGGTTTACAGTGGCTTTACAGGGAGCCTGACTGATATATCTATATACTTAAACGTATTTAAGGCTTTTTAACTGATTTAAAATAGAAAATCATGACTGAATCCCACTTGCAAAAAATGTCTAATCATGACTAAATAAAATTGTAAATATCCAATAGTTATAGTCCACAGAGCTTGTGGAATCTGTAAAATTATTAAAATACGTATTTTTGTATTCAACTAGAATAAAATGCACGTAGACTACCGTTGGCAGGCAATACTTTCATAGCTTGAGTGGGGGGGCAGTCGTGCGAGTGGAGCAAAAAAAGATTAGACCATTCTGTGGACACACACAAACACACACACACACACGCACACACACACACACACACACACACAAATGCACATAGATTAACCATTCCGCAGGTTTGAATGTTATGGCAACAAGTGACAATTACTGCACCAGCAATTATTTTAGCCTGTAAATCATGCCCAAAGAAGTGCAATTTGGCTACCAAACACAAGAAGAGTCTTATTAAAGCGGTTATTGTATACTATTCTCATATTGTACTTGTTGAACCACTAACAATGTTTAACCCACTCCTTCCACCCCACCCTATTTTTCCAAGTCACAAACTGGGCTCCATGCAGGGCGTTCACCGTTCACCACGGCAATAGAGGCTGGGAACACAGTTCAACGCGTCTGGCAGCGCATTTCAGCACCACGGATAGCGCTCGTCATCCAAACCAACGCTCAATGCAGATTAACGGTCGCCATTCACCATTTATAACGACGACCATATAGTAGGTCGTCTTTGGCGTCTGTAGTTTCTACGCCCCGGAAGAACTGTCTGGAATATCAAAGAATGGAACACAAACATGTCACGTAAATTCATAGGCCTACAATCAATAAAATGCCAAAATGGAGATAGTAGGCCAGGGCAGAATAAATTGAATTTGACATTTTTACCCATGACGCATGGTGAGGTAATATGGCAGAGGTCTAAACGTGTCTATATAGTGGTCCCTGGACCCTTGGGTGTGCTTCCATAAACAAACAGCAGATAGGAGTCCATTTTTGTGAAAATGTTATGAGAGCATTTCATTTTCATAATATAGGATTAGTATTACAATATCACATCTTAATTTATAGTAATTATATTACCACCACCTATTTCCATTATCAATAAAAACAGCTTTAGGTGCACATATACTTACTGAGAATGCCTTTCATGCTTTATATTCGTGGTCATGGAGACTTTAGTGTCAAAACTGTGATATTGCAAGTATGCACATAATGGTCTTTGCTTGAGATCTACAAAGAAAATCCTCTTTTTACATTGTTTACAAAATAACTTTATTCTCACACTCTCCATTTTTGACAACATGCAGCAAATATGTTTATTTTTCCTTAAAATGTTTTTGTTATGGATAAAGATTAAATACCAACATTAAAGGCAGTAATTTTTGTAGTATGAACATGAGACTGTCCTGCACATAAATTAGATAACAAAATGTGTAAAGCACAGTCACAGTGATGCAATGATTCTCGATTCACAGTATATTCCCTCTAAAATATGTATCATAACATGCCTACACAAATCACGCATGCTTTGACACACTATAGGTAAAATTAAGAAATAAAGGAATAAAGAAATAATGGCATGTGGGCTGATGTGTACATGACCAATGGCCACACAATCTAGCTCTGCTCAGAAGGGACATAAAACTATTATAATGATATTTAAAAAATAAATGTGCGCAAGATAATTTGTTGATAATTTGACGTTGAGAATATAAAGTCAAACTGGACATAAGTCCAATGCCAGGGCAGACTGGCTGAGATGTCAGTCAGTGCATATTGTTTACTAACTTAGGCCTAAATTATTTTAAAATGGACAATTCTGTTGTAGAAAGTCATCAGATGTTCTGACAGCATTCCTTCTATCCCAATAGGTAATGGATTCACATATATGACTTTCAGTCGTTGCCCTGAGATCAAAGCATTGTCCCCTGCGGGTCTTTTTGCGGTCTGGGCTTGCTGTTCCTAAGGCAGTAGCCAGGAAGCCCTTACCCCAAAAAGTATCTGCGCTGGACACCTGCACCTGAGGAGCATCCCTGTCCAAAGAACAGTGAGTATTTCTCAGTGAATGGGCCTGAGACAGGCCTAGAGAGAGGTTGGTTTCACTTTAGTTTTAAATGTCTGCTAAATTTGATAAACGTAAGGTGTGGCTTGTAGCCTGATGATAATTTCATTTAAATTGTCTGCCAAAGAGGATGTAATTGAGAGATCAATATCTGAACTAGAGACTTTTTATGTGTGCAGTCAGGTGTATGTCCTTAAAGAATGCTAAACTAAGCCATTGAATCAGAACATTGTTGTAGAAATGTAGAAATGTTACCCTTTATGTTAAAATTGGAGTGTAGTTACATTTTTGGAGAGGTATGTGTCAGCCTACGGTGTATGGGACACTGCGTGTTTGACACGCAAGCATAAATCGACCGGAAGGCTTCTGAACATAGTGTTTAATGTAGTGAAATTTTTCTGCTTTGATGGTACAATTCCATTGTCCAAAACACAAAATGATGACTAGATAATGTACTTTTTCTCTTTTTATTTAACACACATTATTGTTTTTAAAACCTAAACCTCAGTCAAACAGTCAAAGTAATGTAAATATGTGTATATCTAACAGGTGACCATAATACTTATTTAAAAACAACAGCAGCTTCAGTGACTTATTGTAAATATTTTGTATATATTTTCCTTTTAAACTATGAAGAATATGACTTGAAGTTGGGTGTGGTGACTGTCTGGAACGCTTCACACCCGACACCACTATGAGTTTGCTCTTTCACGTTAATACCGTTCAAGTTATTAAGCTGCCGTTTAATAATGCAGTGTATCCTGTATGCAGAAAATACATGAGGGCTTAAAATAATTAGAGAAACAACATAAAACAATGTACACCATTAGCTATGGAAAACTGCATTAACATGACACACCTTACTGAATAATAATATATGAATTAAGCATTCAGGGAGTAAAGAGTATGAACATATGGGTAGAACCTAGCTGTAGCTGTGCACAATCATAATATATTATTGTACATGTGTGCCAAAGGCCATTCTGGCCTCTTGTGCGTTGACTGGTACCCCAGCCCTGTGGTGCCACATGTGAGCCCAGTGCTGGTTTTAGTGAGCTTGTGCACATGCATGGATGCTTTTTCATGTCTTCAATCCTGCATCAGTTAGTGCCTTTATTTGTTGCTGTTCATCATGTTGACTATTGTGTGGATATTCACACCCATGTCCTGTTTCAGATGTCCCTTTCTGTTTGATGTCACCTTCTCTATGTTTATGCATGCACTGTGCATGTACACTGATGTTTATCGACAGTGTTTTTACACCTCTTCCATGGGAATGTGTGAATATGGTCAAGACACCGAGCCTCACATACAAGAAAACCAAGATCATTTAATAGATTATTCATCTCAATTATTTCAGAGGGCTCACAGCAGTACCTGCTAATCCCAAGCCGTAGACCAAACACAAACACTGTATGCTGTGTGTGGAGAGGGAGAACATCAATAGTGTCCCACGGGGACATGTTTCCAGTCGACTGGGCCCTAGATTCATTGGCTAACCCAGACAACCCTCCGATCTTTTGGATATAGGCTATGGAGCTTCCCCAATAATATGACAACGTGTGCCAAACGCAGCCTCTGGAAATTTGTCAGATCCAGATCTATGTTGTTCAGACTGAGTCAAGGGGTGACATTATCTCTTACGTCTACACAGTCTAAGACCAATAATGTACCATGATCAACGTAGCATGAATTGTTTGTTTGTTTGTTTGTTTGATTTCCAAATGTGTATTATATCTGGACAGACAAATAAAGTTGTTGAATCAAGGAAGTGAAGGAATGAGTGTGGTTGGATGTTATTCTTGTCATGTGCATTATTAAAGTGCTTTTACATGAATTAACCCAATTGTAGAGCTTTATTACTCCAGAGAGGCCATTAGTTTGGAGATAGCTACACGTCAACAATCACTGTGAATGTACAGCCAAGTGATGGCATACATTCAAATGACAAATTGCTTTTATTTCTTTTATTTAGTTTTTTACCAATAGAAAAACTATACTAAAATATTTATAATCCGGTAGGCCAGATAGCACAAGGACGTAATTGCTGAAGTTAAATATATTACTCTTGCCAGGACACGAATGAGAAATGCTACAACACAGATAATCTGGGACCCTGACTTTCTGATTTCTGAACATACAGTATTTTAGTGAGTAGAGCCCCCTAGAGGATCTTTTGAGGAATGCAGCTAAAAAGCAGTCCGTAAAAGAATACCTGCCAAAACGCAGCCACTGATAATATGTGCCAAACATGTCCAATAACCTAATATTTATTGAAAGGACCACTCAAACAGGCACTGAAAACAGAAAATAAGACCCGATCCAAGCTGCAAGATGCTTCAAAATAAACAAAATAAATTAAATGATCTAGATGTTGATGTTGTTGATTTGGCACATTCACCAAAGTTACCATAAAATCTCTCTGCTTTTACTGGCAATAATGGTCCAATGCCTTAAAAGGTAATATTTTACTTTATTAATACCAAATGGGAAATTGTTATTGCATCTGAAGCGGTAAAGGCAACACATGGAAAGTATGTGTTATGAAGAAAAAGCAGAGTAAATATGGTTGGTTAATTTCTGTGTATCAATAGTGTACAACAAACATGTCCAACTGTATTTTGTCTAATTGTGTGCCTCAGGTTCACATCTAGACAATGACAGTGCAACTTTTTCTAAAAGTACCTCCTCAGATAAGAAGGTTTATTCTGCAACACTAAATATAGAAATATTAAATTAACATTACATTAAGAACAGCAGAAAAAGTGAACAATCAATAAAGTACGGGTCTCTTGTAAGACCATGGACACAACGTGCAAAATCTAAATGGAAAATTTTTGACAGCAGGAATATATTTGGCTCACAGTGGTATAGAAAAACATACTTAATGAACTTGAAATCGAAAGTCTTGGTTGCCATTTATACATTGTTCAGTTTAGTGCTAGATTAACCTACCAGTTCTCTACAAATGACAAATCTGCACAGAGCTTCATATGTAGGATGCTCAGAATGTAGGGACTAGGACTTGTGGAAACAAGGCTAGGGTACACCAAGCACTGTACCTTCCCGCAGGTATAGTCTGACTGACACATACACACATAACATAAGAATTTAGTGCTGCCGTGAGGCAATCTGTCTTCTTCTAACAGTTACTTATGATGCTATAATACATTCAACAGATTTCCTATCTTTTTATTCAGCATTAGGTTTACTTTACATCTGGTAAAACAATTACGCACCTAATTTACCACTTTTTGTGTGCATGAACACAAGGATGAAGCACTTCCTGCTTATTATGTGCCACTCCTGGATCCTAGCTTGTGAACGTACAGTATGTAGGTGCAGTATCCATCTGCTGAGGAGACTGAGACACATTTGGTGTGTGTGGGGTACTGCTGAAATCTTTTTATGATACTGTGGTTGCATCAGCAGTCTTTTATGCAGTAGTCTGTTGGAGTGCTGGCAGCACAATAAGGAACAGACTGAACAAACTGGTCAGGAGGGCCAGTTCTGTCCTGGAGAGGAGGTGGGGGAGAGGATGTTGTTAGCAGAGCTGATGGCAATTAAGAACAACTGCCTCTCACCCCATGCATGAGTATGTGAGCTCCTTGAGCAGCTCCTTTAGCAGGAGATTGCTGCACCCACGGAGTAAGAAGGAGCTCAACTGCAGGTCCTTCATCCCAGCAGCCCTCAGACTATACAATGACATAATGACATAACATAACATATATACATGCAGTACACATATGTACATATATACTGGTCTATTGGTCTATTGTACTGCTGAGTATTATTATATGTATTACTGTGGCAGCTCTACAAAATCCTGCCTTGACATACCTACACAGTATGTACACACCTATACAGTATGCATATTTTTGTGATTTGTACTGTTTAGTCTCTTATTTATTCTTAATTATATATTGTTGAATGTATTTTTAATCCGAACAGAGCTGTGTAACAAGTGAATTTCCCTAGTGTGTAGTCAATAACGTCTATCTTATCTTACCTTATCTTATCACTTGATTGGTTTTAATGGCTAAAAGGCACAATGGCTAAGGACACATAAACATAAAAATGTGCAAGGGATCTGATCAGAGGCACACAGTCGTATTAAGTACTAAGTATTTGGTATTACACTAAAAATACTTGGTGGCCTGGGGCTCTCATTGCTGCTTTTTGCAGATGATGTGGTCCTGATGGCATCATCGGTGCGTGACATCCAGCACGAACTGGATCGGTTTGCAGCCGAGTGTGCAGCGGCTGAAATGAGGATGACTACCGCTAAATTTGAGGCCATGGTTCTCAGCAGGAAACCGATGGAGTGCCTCCTCCGGGTAGGGAATGAGTCCTTACCCCAAGTGAAGGAGTTCAAGTACCTCGGTGTCTTGTTCTCGAGTGAAGGGACATTGGAGCGGGAGATTGGCCGGAGAATCAGAAAAGCGGGAGCGGTATTGCAATCACTTTACCGCACCGTTGTGACGAAAAGAGTGCTGAGCCAGAAGGCAAAGCTTTCGATCTTCCGGACAATTTTCATTCCTACCATCACCTATGGTCATGAAGGGTGGGTGGGTCATGACCAAAAGAACTAGATCACGGGTACAAGCGGCCAAAATGGGTTTTCTCAGAAGAGTGATTGGTTTCTCCCTTAGAGATAGGGTGAGAAGCTCAGCTATCCGTGAGGAACTCGGAGTAGAGACACTCCTCCTTTGCGTCGAAAGGAGCCAGTTGAGGTGGTTCGGGCATCTGGTAAGGATGCCCCCTGGGCGCCTCCCTTGGGA
>JAODTR010000016.1:1445519-1458174 GCA_025399935.1 Amblyopsis rosae
CCACACACACACACACACACACACACACAATCCTTCCTCCTGCCCTGGTGAGCATCAGGAGCTACCAAACAAAAGCTGCCCCCGCCACACACACACACACACTGCACCCCGGAATACAGATGAAGCAGAAAAGTGAGCATGTATGTGTGTGTGTGTGTGTGTGTGTGTGTGTGTGCGTGCATGCGTGTGCATGTGTGCACACGTGTGTGCGTGTGTGCGTGTGTGTGTGTGTGTGTGTGTGTGTGTGTGTGCAGGGCGACTGCATGGCTTAACCTCAAGCATAAGGAGCAGTGAGAACTATACAAATACACACACACAGACACACACACAGACGCACACAAACACACACGCACGCACATGCACACGCACACACATACACGTTTACACACGCACACACACACACAGTGGCCAAACCAATACTTCGCTCCCGGTCAATGAGTTCACCGAGCGGACGTCTTCTCAGATGAGCCCATTGAGAGGCAGCAGGGAAAGACAATCTCGTGGTGTGTGTGTGTGCGTGTGTGTGCGTGTGTGTGTATGTGTGTGTGTCGGGAGGAAGGGAGGGGGTCTGGCAACCCTGAGTGCCAGCCATTACAGGTCTGCCCTGCACTGGGAAGGTCAACCACAGCCGCCATCGATAGCACCAGCCACCCCATCGATAGCAGCAGCCACCCCTTCGATAACACATTGAAAGACAATCTCGTGCAAGAATGTGTGCGTGTGTATGTGAGTGTTTGTGTGCGCGTGTGTGTGTTTGTATGTGTGCGTGAGTGTGTGTGTGTTTGTACTTGTGTGTGTGTGCGTGTGCATGTGTTTGTGTGTGGGGGGGGGGGGGGTCAGTGAACGTGTAGCCGACCCCCCCCCCCCCCCCCCTCACCTCTCTCTGCCCCCTCTCTCTCTCTAAAGCAGCTTTGCGGCACGGCTCTAATCGGGAGACCACCGTGCGGTGTAGCAGTGGTGTGTGACGGGCCCAGGCTCTCTGCATAGCTTCTCTCGGCACATAGCCTAGAAAACTTTGCAAGCTGGTTTGACCTTCGACGCCAGCTCATTTTAGATTAGACACGTTTACCTATGTAGGCTATGTGTTTTTTTTTTTTTTTTAACTCTGCTTTACCTTATGAATATTTGCTCAGCAGTAGCCTACCGTACGTTGTTTGAAAGAACATGGCCTGAAGTGGCCTGTATACCGTATCTATACAGTTAGAGAGCAGATTAGATAACAGCATTCTATTATTCGCTGAATTAAATGGGTGAACATTTTAGATCACACCCTATAGCTTCAGCCTAAATAGACCATATTTAAGTAGTCTAATAAGTAGCCTGTTGCTGTCATAGCACATTTTGTGACACTGAAGGCTATTTTGTGTAATAGCCTTGTGCAGGAGTGAAAACAAAGCAATACAAACCACATTCTCTCCAGTGTATAGCTATACAAAACAACACAACGGTGGGTTTTACATGTTCAGATGCATTTAGATTTGTTACTGCTGCCGGCCACCGCAGTAACTATGACTACAACTATGGAGGAGGAGTGTGGGTGATGCCCTAGCCCCGCCCACAAAGACACGAGATCATGCGAAGTTGCGAGAATTGAGAAAAAAACAACACTTGTGTCAGATCACGTTTCTCTGTGTGTGCGTGTGTGTGTGTGTGTGTGTGTGTGTGTGTGTGTGTGTGTGTGTGTGTGTGTTCCTGTGCAGAATTAAAAAGTGTAGCTCCGATAAAGTGTCAAATCAACAATAACAACAATAAACAATGCTTGTGACCTTTTGTGTGACGTATTAAGTCTGGAGAGCGGATTGCAGCTCAGCATGGCGTCCTGTGCTGCTATGACGACCAAGCGGGAACCTCCGTTGCTGAGAAATGATAACAACGCAAACGTGCAGTTCATCGAATGGCCACTTGAGGCTGCCTGCAAAAGCGAGAAAAATCCCCATAGACTCCCATGTTAAATATAGCTAATCTCCCTGTTCATGACAACTGTATGGGGGGTGAATTTGAACTCATCAGTTAAAAATACATTACCATCCCATTGTGATGGATAGGGAAGAGTTACATGCGGAGGCAGGTACTGCAAAGATGGTGACGGCCAGAGCCAGCAGCACACCTGGATCTTCAAACCAGTTCTGGAGAAAAGCTATGGGTGACATCACAGAGGGTTTGTCCAGTTGTATACAGTCTGTGGTTCTGACGTCAGATGTTCACACGCAATACACACGGTCACACACTGAGGACATGGGTTTAGGCGGCCCTCAGACCAAATCATTTGTTTACGCGTGAGCTTATTTAAATGGGCTGGCTGGGACCTTTAATATTTCACATGCACAGCTTTAATACTTGGTTGTTTGCCTCAGAGGCTTCTGAGTGTGTTGCGGAAAGCAGGACGCCCTAAATCAGAAAACAACTTGAGTGTTTATATATAGCATGTATGGAAATGTTGGTGTTTTCACTTGTTAAAGGTGTAGTAAGTCATTTTGGAGAACGCTTGCTACCTTTATGCTCAAATCAAACTCCCTCAGAAACTCTGCCCCACACATTGAAACGCATTGCAAAGCCAATAGCATTGTTGTTTGTAGTGTTCACCATTTTGTTTATGTGCCTTATGGGGCTGTGTAGAAGCACCAGATTATTTTTACAGCACGCACAGAAAATCTTAAATTAGCAAAATGCAAGAAGATATTTAGTGAATTGTACAAAAAGTGTATTATCTTACATTTACCTTAATTAACAATAGCTGACCACACCTTTAAAGGTTGAGTCAGTCCTTTTTATAGATAGCTAATAGCTGGTATTTCAACTTGGGTGCTCCCTAAAATGCTTAGCCTCATTGAACTGGTAGTGCCAAAGCTGGGATAGTGTTTTATGGTGCGGTCTGCACCATTTTGTGTTCCCATTCACAGAGGCAGGAGTGTGTGTTGAAAGACCTGAATTTTTGTTCAATGCATACACAGAATGGACAGCTAGAATTTGAGAAAAAGTGTATCATCTTACAATGTCTGACTACCTTTAATAGGGCCTATTTATGCACGAGAATGTGAGCTAATGACTTATTGTATGATCAGGTCCGTTCAACACCGATCTCCTCTTTGGTGAAAGATATGCTGCGATATCTGCTGAAATCACCTCCTTAAAACAATAATAGCCTACATGTTTTGGCCATAGCCGATTAAAGGCAAACGCCCCCTAAAGGCGTCGACGCGCGTCAAGAGACGCCAAAGTTTTAGATCTAGTTCTTTTTAACGGGACAACGCCCGCTGGCAGCGTCTGACGCGCGTCGACGCCAAGGTTTAGAACGCGGTTCTATTTCTTGGGCGTCAAACCATAAACATGCATTTAATATCTGCAGGTTTCTGAGCTCCTCCGTCAGTTTGACTTTACCTATCGAACGCATTCCTTGACGCACCGCCGAACGGCCTTAAACCCTGCTTAGAACGGCTGTCCTTATTTTCCTAGGGAACAGCGAACATCCACGCTGTGTGACGTGCCATTAGATTTCAACACGATAGAAGAAATGTCTTTGGCACCACATCAGGGGACTGTAAAATTCCTCGAATAGGTTAATACATGCTTTTCATCCAAGTGCGTCTGTGTATTTCTACATATGCAGATGTATTAACACGTTCTACTTTCTGTGCGTAGTTACACACTAATTGACACTGAAGAGGTTTTCATTATTCAATTAACGCGTATGACAGGAGGCACACCACCTGCTGATGAGACCGACGTGCGATGCCCAGCAAACGGCAAAATTACGCACAAATTACGACTGCGCTTAGAGGACAAAAGTCATGACTAAGTTCACATTCACAAGCTCCCAACAACTACTAAACAATAGGCTATATGAGCTTCGCGCCGACATTCGCCTATTCTGCCTTGAAGCGAAATAGTAAGTCTTGGAGAAATCAAAATTCAAGCCTCTTCTATGAAAAAAGCGAAATGACGTTATTTGAATGTGTGCCCAAAATCCTTAATGAATAACTTAGAACGGGTAGGCTGCCCCAGCTGTTTCCTGTTGAAAATGTCTGTGTAATGTAGATAAATGAGAGGGATTTTCTCTGTAAATCCGTCTTCTGTTCGCTAAATCTCACTTCACCAAAACGAGCCTGCGCAATGGAACAAAGTCGGTATATTGAGATGTGACATTGCTTGCATCCCATCCTCTTTTTCTCCGTGTTTTTAATGACTTCAAACAAGTTCATTTCTGCTGGTGTTTTTCGTGCGGAGACCCGCGGGGATGTCTAGTGCTTATTTCTTTCAGTGGCATTCGTGTGATGTCTTCAAGGTAACTTACCTGCTTTCATTTCACTTCACGCTGCATTATCACTGCTGTTTGCGCTTGGTTTTTGCATATATCATTCTAACCTATAGTGGATAAGTGAGTCCAATAACTCTTGTCATTTTGTTTTCACGCAAAGTTTATTTAACCATTATTTTAACTCAACTTTATAAGTACAGTCCACTGTTTATTACACGGTTCTAATGCATGCTCTGGACATTTTGTATTTAACTGACTTTTCTTGACATGTGGACATGCGCGTCGATATCGCTAGAATCAATGAATGGATGTGCACACCGTATAAATAGTTCAATGCGCAAGGCGCGCTCTGCACTGCCTTTGCATTTTTCACCGTAAACCTAAAATGCATGTAGTTAGTTTTAAAGCAATAATTGCTGAGTATGCACACTGGCGGCTAAAAAACCTGACATTATACGCGAGGAAGTGGAGCGGGTGCATTTTGGGCCGGGGTTGGGCTGTGTTTATTCTCTTTATAATGCAGATTTGGCCAGCTCAGCTTCCTTTCCGGGGCTTGGCGAGCGACACGTTTTCCATCTCACATTTTGGCGAGGCTCAGAAGGTCTCTGGCTCAGATTACCTGCCGTGTTGTATGTTTCAGTTTATTTGTATGCTTATTTAAAAGCAGATTTTTAAAAATGACAAGCGTCTCAGTAGCATATAATTCCCATTCTGGAACACAGCTCATGTAAACCTTTAACGTTAATGAATGTCAGCTAATGGTGGGTGTTTATTTGATCATTTTATCACTTGGATGTGGGTTACAGAAGGTGTAGGGGCGAGAGGGTTGGGTAGAGTAAGAGAAAACGTGTGAAACCAAGAACGCGCGCTTACGCGCAGAGCTGCCAATTGCCCGAACGCTCAGCACGCCTGACCAGCACAGTTGACAAAAGACAAAACAAACAAACATATTCGAATAAAATAAAGTTCATCGTGTTCCACATCTCTGTACAGTGCGCGCCTTACTTCGATCCACTCCCACGCCAAGTCCGGTAGAGAAGCGCAGCATTAGACTTTTTTTACATTAGACTCTTTCGGAGCCCTGTTCATTTACATAGTTTGTTTCTCCCTGTTGTTTCTCTTGTGCGCAGTGTGCGATGCGCAGTACCCACACCCTGTCACTATTGCTGTGCGTCCTGACACTGACGCCGCCAGCGACGGGGGCGGGGCCGGAGACACTGTGCGGGGCGGAGCTCGTGGACACGCTGCAGTTTGTGTGCGGAGAGAGGGGCTTTTATTTCAGTAAGTGCACATTTTATTTATTCATAGCGGCGGGCCGCCTGTGTCCCAGAGCTCTAATGTGGACCTCCTGTTCATAAATAAGAAAGGAGCTTGTCTCTCTAGTCAGCAGAAATGTTTTCCACTCAGAGCTATATCCTTATCCTCTTCCCAGACTTTATGTTTACATCTCATCAGATAACAGTTGATGTTCTTCAGCATGTGGGCTACTTGCATGAGTGAGGGTCTGTAACAGACATAACAACCAGGTTATTAGCCAGTAGATTTTATGGATTGTTGTGTAACAACAGCAGCTGATTATTTGTCCAAGGCAAAGGGCTGTAAGTGGAATTTGGCTGTCAATCTACAAAGGGGTAGGGGGTCCCAAAGTAAATGTAGCTGTGAATTCCCCCCACCGCCACCACCACCCCCCACCATAGGAGGGAAAATTACCCAAAGAAAATGCAGCTCTACGAATCCAGGATGTAAAGCTTTAAGGGAAACCATTAAGAGAGGAGCAGCAGCAAATAGAGGTTAGCTGTAGCCCGGGCCTCATCCAGGAGCTGTAGCTTCCCACTGACGTTCAGCAGAAGGAACATAAACTATCCATTAGAACCAATCCGCTTGTCCCAAATCAGTTTTGCAACAAATGGAGGGGCAGGGTTGGGAAGTAACTAATTACAAAAGAACAGCAATCCATTGCTGTTACCAGCTAAAATAGTTTAATCAGATTACAGGTGTTTTTTAATAATTTGATGACTACTTCTAGGACTATTTTCAAATTAAAAATGTAAGTTTGTAGAAGAAAAATGCATAAAACTATTTGCTGTTCTCTTAATACCCTTTCAGTATAAGCAATCAATACTTAAAATGAAGTACTGTATGCTTTAATCTGATCCCTTGAAACATAAACAGTCACAATAATAGAATGACTTGGCAACGCCACGCAGTAAATTATGTCTTTGGATGACATTTCGAAAATGTTTAGGTGTGAAGCAATCTAAAAGTAATGGAAAGTAATCAGGTTATATTACTAAATGTAGGTAATCCAAAAATTACGTTACTGTTTATAATTACAGGCTGGTAATTAGTAACTGTAATGATTTACCTTAAAAAGTAACCTACCAAACCATGTTAAGGGGTGCCGGAAAGGGCTGGTTTCAAGCCAATTCTCCAAAGAGCAGGCTAACGTTGCAGTGAATGTCCCACAATTGAACTAATACAAAAGTGGTCGGTTGAAATTATATGTTCTGATGAAAGATTCTGCATTGGACATGCGCCACACCATTTTACCCAGCTGTATTAGTAAATTGCCTCCTGATTATAATAGCAGACTATACCCACCTTATTGGTTTCATCTGTATTTTGAGACTTTGAGAAATCAAACATGGCTTAACACCAAAGCTGGTGCAAGACAAGCTGGGCGGTTGTACTACACCTTGTGTTCCACATTGATATGGTCCCATTTCTAGCTTCGACATTTGACTGGGACACTTAAAACTGGAGCCAGCGATTGTAAGATAATGCACTTTGTAAAATGAGTACAGTATTTTGTCAGTTCTGTGTGTGCGCTGTAAAATAATACAGTGTTACACACATCTAGGTTACACTCTAGTTCTACTGTAAATGGGTGCAGGCCGCACCACAAAACACCATCCCAGCCTTGGCAATGCGTTTCCAATGTGTGGGGGGAGAGGTGTTTTTGTTTTTATTGAGTTCAAATATAAACAACCTTTCATCACTGACTCGACCTTTAAAGTTAGTCTGCATGCCAAACACATTGGCATCCAAACACATCCTTCCTTTAGTCGGCTGAGGTCAGGTCATGTTTGAGAATGACCGAGGATGTCACTGCCATGTTTTCTGGAGGACAATTATGTAGGCATATATCAAAGCTACCATCGGCAGTGGGATTACATTATCTGGCGGGCAATACAGCATCCACAATCTTCTGCCAGACTTGTGCTTCCAGGCTTCGACTCTTTCATGACATGTCCTTATTGACCAGATTAGCAAAGTCTCGCCACTCGGCAGCCATCTTTGAAACGACCCGGGCAGTTATTTAGGAAGACAGTAATAGGCAGGTGGCTTACGCCAATGCAACCACACGATTGGTTAGACAGGCTTGGCAGTTATAAAGCAGACGATTGGCTCTTTTGGATTATGTTATGTGTTATTTTTGGGATATTTTTTCTAACTGCCATATTTGCGTTTCAGAATTCTCCCATATAGCTCCATTCTAACTTCTCTAAGTGGCCTCTCTCCTCTATATAGCGTCTCTAGTAAAACCCCACATCCTTCAAAAAGGTTCACGACCTGAGTCAAAAGCATCCAGGACCTCCTCTTAAACCATAGGGACCCGCTCTGGACCCTTTTCTGACTGATGAAATGCTAAACACATACAGATTGCGATGCTTCCCTTGCTGCTGATAGTAGTTTCATTACAGTTTTCACGTACATTTCTCACAGGCTATATAAGAAGGGGGCCTGGTCTCGACAGGCCCCCCGAGGGAGAGGAGATTCAGCCGGGGGCCAATGAACTCCTGAATCACACACACAGGCCGTGCTTTTGGAACCAGTAGCAGGCCTCTGCTAACCTGACAGCCCAGATGGTCTGGTACACTACACAATCATCTGGGGAGACGTCCATTAAAACTGTTTAAAAAGGGCAACAAAAAAAAACTGGCAGTTGATTGGGCGAACCAATGAAGCCAGTTGGTAAACCAACTCTTGCTGACGACGTCAGGAGAAGATACTGTTTATTTTCCATTAAGAAAAGCCTTAAGTGGCATTTCCTATTCTTTCCTATTCTAATAAATTCAAATAAACTGATGCTATTGCAGCATCTACGTTAACCTTTTTTGGAATCACTATTGTTGTTTTCGAGGCGCTTTTCGCCACACCTAAACCACGCTCCATAGCTAACAATACGACGCTGATTGGTTAGCACCGTGGTTGTTAGTGAAACTAGCCTTTAAAGGTATATTCAGCGGTTGTAATACACATTTAGTCAGATTCACCAAATATCTCCTCACATTCGACTATCTTACCATTTTGTGCGTGCTGAAAAAACTATCCGGTACTTTTACACAGCGCTGGCTCTGTAATATCTGAACACAGAGTGGTGAACGCCGCTCACAAAAAAAGTGCCCTAGGCTTCGCAATGTCTCCAATGTGGGGGGTGGAGCTTCTGAGGCAGAGCCCTATGGAATTAAAGGAAGAGGCGTTTTTGTTTGGCTTTTTGAAGTTTGAAATCGGCAAGCATTCTCAAGAATGCACACACGTACCAGCACACACACACACACGTACCATCTCACAAAAACATGCACACACACGCAGACACACACACGTACCATCACACAACAACACACATTTGCGCGCACACACTCACAAACACACACACGCACTCGCGCACTCACACACAGATTTGTACACACAGGAACCTAAATACACATACCATCACAAAAAAACTGCTCACACACACAAAGACACACCTACACACCACCTCTCTACCACTGTCAGGACCACATGCACCACACACGCCTTGTGTAAACTATCTGGAGGATCCATTCTGGGTTCTGTCATCTGGAACGCTGTGGTCGGTGCCAACTGGGCATGCTCCTTCTCTGACCCCCCGACCCCTCCCTCCTCCTCCAGTCCAGCACTGGTGTGCTTGCATGTTTATCTGTGTGTGGGTGTGTTCATATGCGTGTGTGCATGTACAGTACATATGTGTGTATACGTGTGTGCGTGCGTGTGCGTGCATGTTTATCTGTGTGTGTGTGTTCATATGCGTGCGTGCATGTACAGTACATATAGTGTGTGTGTGTGCGAGCGTGTATGCGTGAGCGTGCATGTTTATCTGTGTGTGTGTGTGTGTGTTCATATGCGTGCGTGCATGTACAGTACATATAATGTGTGTGTGTGCGTGCGAGCGTATACGTGCGAGTGTGTTTGCTGCTCTCCAGGCGAGGGCTAGCACTGCGGTGACACTGGGCTTCTTGTAGCCGCAGTGTGGTGCCAACACACCTGACATGTCCACCTGGTAAAGAGCCACAGCTGCCAGGCCAGGACTTCGCATTTCATTAGGCCAACAGCAATGTGAAACACAAGTTGCTGGAAAGTCTCTCTCTCTCTCTCTCTCTCTCTCTCTCTCTCTCTCTCTCTCTATCTGTGAAACATTTTAATAAAGCTCTCATATCTTGTCATAAAAAATATATCACATATAACACATTTAGGTTAAAACGGGTACAAATATGTGATTACCGTACAAAAAAAAAGAATATATATATATATATATGTGTGTGTGTGTATGAAGAAACACTGTGGTCTCAAATAGTTAGAAGAAACAAAATCCACAGCCGTAGTCAGATTTTCCAGTTATTAGCAGGACCTAGAAATCCTCTGTTGTCTTTATAGTGCTGTAGCTGGTGGCTGCGTGGCTTATTTGAATGGAATATGTAGAAATACATTCCACCAAGAAGCCGTGGCACGGTGCCCCCGGTGGCTAGTGTTGGCGTAGCCTTCCAAGTAAATCACTGTTCCTCGGGATAGAAACCACCACAACCCCCCCCCCCCCCCAACTGTAACAGAGTGAATAATGGTTTCTAAACCGCTCGTGTCTCTAGCCGTTTCCATGCCAGTTGAGTAATGGCGGACTACCGTGTGTCCAGATGACCCCGGGCACTGTAACTCTCAACGTTTACACTAGCCAGCGAGGCACACATGGAATACGCATTATGGAACAGGTTTTGCATGCAAGTCCTTGGTAGTGTTTACAAGCAGACTGTTGGGAGAGGAGATGAGATAAGATAAGATAAGGGAGAGGGGATGAGATAAGGGAGAAGAGATAAGATAAGGGAGAGGGGATGAGATAAGGGATAAGATATAAGATAAGGGAGAAGAGATAATGGAGAGGAGTTAAGATGAGGAAGGGAGGTGGAGAGCATGACATGATCACAAGAGAGCATGATCTTGTATACTGTGCACACACACACACACACACACAAACACACTGTGTGAGCAAACAGTGCACACGCAGATGGGATGCACTGTGAGGACATGCACACACGCACACAATGCCTTGTCCCTCAGCATTAGGGGATTATATGGATTACCTTCCTTGTTTTACACCCGAGCGGAAGGCTCTGATCTTGGAAGAAAGGCACACTGTGTGGCTCCACCAATACAGCAAGGTGTCGCTTTCCTACGAGAAACCTCTCTACAACCGTCCTCCAACCGGCGCTGTGAGGAAACAAAGAGGCTCCTCATGTAAAGAGGACAGGCAAGCTTCCATGCACATGAGCACGAGGTTACTGAGCCAAGACAAGACTAGATTATATAGCCAGCACTTTACCCTTGAAGATATAGTGCAAATCCGTTCACGGTACAAAGTGTGAGCCCGAGCGCGTGAGTGTGTGTGGAAGAGGGGTGGTGGGTTTATAACAGCATTGAGTGACATTTGTATGGCACATGATTGGCAGGTGATGTGCCACATGTTTGGCACGCTCTCTGGCCTTCTGGGCCGTTAAATTGCACCACATGAGAAGACGACAACGAATGTCCGTTACAAAAATGTGAAGGAAACCGAGCTCTGCCATAAACCCTTCGTGGTACCAGCGATAAAGGGGTAGTTTCCAGTACTTAAGCAGTTTTCATAGTCCCAACCCGGCCATTAACTGCCTGACACTCTGCCGGCAGAACTGTAAAGCCTCAAGAAAAACCCCTTTGGTTCTTATTGGGCTCAGTCCAACAGTGAAACCCAAAGCTTGTTCTACCACTCTGAAATGGGGGAAACCCAGCCATATCTCTCCAGTGCTGTTCCTAAAGCTGCTTGCTCACTGCCCAGACTATGCCCAACTGACACCAACGTTCTACAGTTGGCAGTAGTAGGTCACAGTCTTTAGTGTTCAGAAAACCAACTGCCTGTCCTAATTGCCCAGACTGACAGGACAACTCAGACCTTGGATAAAGCCACGTGAAAAACGGGCAATAACCTATTTCAATTGCAAACAAGTTGAGACATTACGGTAGGCTACTATCGCGGTTGGAAAACGGCTTGCTGCTTATGGCGAGTTGGGTTTTCTCTTATCACAACTTACTCTGCTTTAAACGCATTCCTATGTCCAGAAACTACGGCAAAGTGAAGTGAGTAATGGACAGTTATATAGCCTCCTAGACACCTTTAATGAAAATCGTATGCGCTGACGTTATACACGACGAGTTGTCAGGAGAACACACTCATATTGTGGTTTGTTGGAAAACTGTGCAGACGTTCCACTGGACATGTCAAACTCAACAGTTGGCGTTGGTTGGAGATGGTCGCCGTTTGTCAGGCAGCTTTAGAGGATGTAGGCAGACCCACGACCTATGAACACAACATGTTTATATTTAGCATTAGCATCACATTATCTGAATAAAGTTAAAATAGAATAGATAATGGAGTGTCGGTGTGTTTGTACTTGATACTCACACCTAACAATAACCAAACAACTACTGCAAGTAACTTCTTGTTTACCGGTAGCTTGATTTAAAAATAAACATGGACAGTTAATGACCCACTTCTATGTAAAAGTGTACACCTTGCGTAAAACATCTACAGCTACTGTTATGCTTCTTTGCATAAAAATATATATACGCTCCACGTATGTGCTGCTCTCATGCCTATTGTAGCAGGCTCCATTTATTATTATTATTATAATTTATTATTTTTGAACTCTTGCGTCATTTTACCGTACGGCAAAATACAAGGTAGGCAGCCAAAAGTTTGAAAAGTTTTTAAATGCCCAGCCAGCTAGCTAGCGATTAGCCCAGCTAAAGTCATGGATATTGTTTTCTAAAGTCTAAAGTTATTTTGGCTATAATCTCTTAATTTTCTCCATCTGAGCACTGGCCGGGACACGCCCACTTGTTGCCGGTTTGCTTGGCGTTTTATATTTCAGTTTCAGTTTCAGAAAAATATGGACTGCGCTTGCAGAAAAATAACTTCTTTACATTTTTGTTTATGGTTGGACATGCCGCTTCCTAAAACACTAAAAAACCTTTTTGAACAGAGTAAATCAATTATGGTGATGGTTCCTCTCCGGGAACCATCACCTTATCGTGGTGGAGAGGTTTGGGTGCCCCCATGAACCTGAGGGCTGT
>JAODTR010000016.1:1484758-1500110 GCA_025399935.1 Amblyopsis rosae
TGAGTACAAATGCAGAGTTTGTACATGTCTGTCATCTCTTTTTCCATTGGTCTTCTTAAGGTAGAACTACACCAAGGCGTAAACTAGCGACTGGGCGTCTTCTAGCGACAGCCTAATTACCGTTTATGTTGCCACGATTGTGTGTGTTTCAAGTAAAGAGCGAACCGTCCTACATTTAAATGTGATAAAATTACAAATGCATTCAAATTAAATATAACCAAACACTTCAAATGATGATTTGTTATTCTGCGTCTGCTGCGTCTACTTCCCGCGATTGGGTTCCCCTCTCCCGGGCCGTATCCTGACACACCGCTCCCGAGCCTCCCCTCACGCGCCCGGGCTAATGCATAGCGCCGCCAAGCTAGCTCTAGCATGTGCGCCCAGGGTTTGTGAGCACGAGGGCTCGCCCGGTGCATTCAGGGAGGACCACAAGGCAAGTGGCATACCTTGCTCACAACCTGTCTGTATAGTACCTTCATGTGGCCTTCCGTGTGTGTGTTTGTGTGTGTGTCTGAGCGTGTCTGAGAGAGTGCGTGCATCTGCGTGTGCGCGACTGTCTCGTAATCTGGCGTCTTGACATCACTGTGTGATTCACACTACGTGGCGAGAGGGACCGATTTGCTACATGCTACATGCAACAAGATGTTTCACGCAGCGTCAAGTCAAACTGGAACTTGGAGATAGATTGTCCCACGCTAAATGCATATCACACAGGACGTGACATACAGGCCTATCCCTCCATAGTAGTGGGGTTAACATGAAGCCGGTACATTTCTCAACATATTTGTTCAAGAACAACATTTCTCACAAGTGTTGTACAGTCGGCCTAGTTAGCAATGTTTAATGTAATTCAAATGTGAAGCGTCATCAACAAGGGATACGTGTTTCAGAGAGAGTGGAATTATTTCAGCATCTTTTTACGTGTTTCTTTGAGCAGTTTGAATACAAAGGCTATAACCCCTCCCCTTGTTGTAATCATGCCCTTGTCTTGCGCTCTCATTGGCTGGACGTCGTCGCTGCCGTTATTAGCAGTCATGACGCCGTTCATACTACAGGTTTTGGACTCACCGACAGATGAACATGTCTGTGAGTGGGAAACTGTGCTAAAATAAAGTGTTACATGAGTAGCACAGATATTAGAGTCCAACTAGGTGGCTCGAACCCACAGCCTTTTGTATGGGAGTCACATACATCCAGACCGGTGTGTGTGTGTGTGTGTGTGATCACGAGTGTGTGCGCGCGAAAGTGTGTGCGTGCGTGAGCGCATGTGTGCGCGAGTGCGTGTGTGCGTGCGAGTGCAAGTGTGTGTGAGTTTGTGTGTGTGTGTGCATGTGTCACTGCATTCCCATCCCTACCTTCAGGGGGCGCCAGCGTCTTGTTGTTCTGGGCGCACCAGCCGATGGGGTGCAGCTCGGCGGTCATGACGTCGCACCAGAAGTCGGCCTTGCGCTCGTCCCCGTAGCCGCTGAAGCGCAGCAGCAGCAACTGCCCGCACGTGGTTATGACGCTGGCCACCCAGTAGGTGGCGTCACCACTGCCCTTGTTGGCCACCTCCAGCTTCATGCCAGGCTGGAAGCTGCTCTGTAGGCTCACCTCCACCTGTCCAGAGCCATGGGGAGAGAGAGTTACGCCAACGGAAGTTCAAAACTACCTCCTCCTCTCCAGAGCCATGGATAGAGCGAGTTACGCCAACGGAAGTTAAAAATTACCTCCTCCTCTCCAGAGCCATGGAGTGAGAGTTACGCGAACGGAAGCTCAAAATGACCTCCACCTCTCCAGAGCCATGGAGAAAGAGAGTTACATCAACAGAAGTTCAAAACTACCTCCTCCTCTCCAGAGCCATGGAGAGAGAGAGTTATGCCAACAGAAGTTCAAAACTACCTCCTCAACCATTTTCAACTGTCACATGGTTCATGGAGAGGCAAAACCTATAGCAAAACAGTTCCAGGAGGTTATTGGTGAGCAATTAGAGTCGCATGACTTCATTTTGTTGGTCATTAGTAGTCAATAAATGCACAGATTTACATTTACAATATAATTTATGAAAGTACTTTTCTTTGCGAAAACAATTGTCTATTATAGTGAACGGATATGACGCGACTCTCTCTGTACATGGCTCCTGTCCAATGGGGGACCAATGGGAGATATAGAATGCCAGTTGGGAGTAACACACCTTTTTAGAGAAGGGGGGGGGGGGGGGGTTACTAGGCAACTGGGTAATTCTGACCGGCAGGTGGTTGGGAAGCTAATTTGTTTCAGTGGTACCAAATGAATGCATCCGACGGAAATACTGCACGGATGCTCACGATTATGCAAGACTTACCGTCGGACACGCTGTCTTCTTGTGAATATATTAACATTGATTGATTTATTATGTTAAGACAATTTGAGCGTACGCTATTCCCTTACGTTGTTAGAGCGCCTTTGTCAGATATAATTTGATTTGGGATTGATTCAGATAAAGATAAAGATTTAAAAAAAAGGGGACTCATTCTAGCAGTCCAAGATATTAAAAGGGGGTTTCTACTGTTAGCCTCAGAGTCTACAGAGAGAAGAGGTTAAACGCATGAAGAGCTGCGAACAGACTGTTGCTCTATACAGACTGTACTCCAAACAGAAAGTGATTGTGACAGTGATAGTAATACCGCTATATTACTGTTAGCAGAATCAGTAATTTTATTTTAATAAAGAAAAACCAAACAAACACACATTCTGTTCAGATCCTGGGGACAACAATGTACATCCGCAGCATTCTGCAATGTAAATATAAAACCATGAATATCAAATGAGATATGTCTTGGCAACTGTCCAGAATGGACCTTTGAATTTTTCATCACACACAAACAATACTGAATGGAAAAAGCCCAAAACATGGACAATAACGCAATAGAAAAGGCCTCTTGGCTTCCTGTTGCAACAATGCAAGTGTGCTGTTTCACTCTGGTTGGCTTATGTAAGAGAGTCTAATGCATGCTCTGCCCATGCCTGTGTGTTTTAGAGAGCAACAAAAAAGCATAGCCTAAGAGAAATCACTGGAAAGAGAGAGAGAGACTCTTGCACTCTACTCAATTGTATTTTTCCTGTAGGATTCATGGTCTGTTTCCCAGTGACTCAATCCACTTTCCAGCAAGGCAATTTGGTTTCCCCAGAACAGACACCCACTCAAATTTAAATCACTATACACGTAGTTTGTCATAAAAGGCCCATAGTGTAATCCTCATTATTATTGCATTTGTCAGTTCAAGTAGGATCCGACACTAAAATATATACATGTTGAGCTTGTTTTTACACCAAGCTTCCACCATGGTTCAAGAATGGAACCAGTTCAGGAACTAGGCCACTGATTTTTTAAATGTCATTTCACCTACACAACAACGCATATTTGTTTTTCTCAAACAGGTGCTGCAGGTATTTGAAAATGACGGGTGCCATCTCAACCAGCCACTGAACCATCACAAAGCACTAACTAACCTCAGGACCAGGAACAAAAAATGTGTTCCGGCTCCGTAATAAATTGCATTGAGGGTTTTCCTGGCATGCGAGAAAATTTGCTTGAAGGCAATGTTAGTCATTCTCTAGAACGCTTGCTTCGAACTCCAATCAAACTCCCTCAGAAGTTCTGCCCCACACAGTATAACGCCTTGCAAAGCCTACAGTATAGGTCATTCTTGTTTTGAGTGTGTTCGCTGCTTTGATTGCTTTAAATGTTGCCGCGTGAACGCGAAACAAACCTAGGGATTCAGACCCTGGTCCAGAACAACACAAAGCACCATAGGTGTGAAAGCGCTCTTAGACATCCTGATACCGCAAATATTTGCTGCCACGATTTCACTTCATAATGTTGTTGCTAACAAAACATAATAAAACATAATAAAACATAACAAAAGTGCCCAAGATAGCCAGCTGCTGATTTTGACAGCAAAAACAGCAGCTGTTTGTGCCTCTACGAGGCTGATATCAGCCAGCAATATCAAGCTCTTGCTCAAGCGAGGTTTAAAGGTATAGTCAGCTATTGTAAGATAATTGTAAGCTTACAGTGTATACTGTTACACTTCTTGTGAAGTTCACCCACTATCTCTGCTACCCTTGTGTGTGTGTTGAAGAAATAATCTGGTGTCTACACACTAACTCGGTGACAACAAACGGCTGTGGCCTAGCAACCAAACATTTAACAGTGGTGAAACTGTTTCACATGTAGGCTATTCACATTTGGCAAAGTCTCCGTTTATTATTTTTGCACCACTTTCTGTTCACATGCACAGAGAAAGAAACACCAGATTATTTTTTTCCAGCGGGCACACAGAACTGGCAGCTACAGCGGATCGTTGAGGAGATGTTCGCTTAATTAGGTAAAAATCGCTGGCTCAACCTTTAGATGTTAAGATGGGCTAGGAGCTTGAAAAGCAAGAACTAAACTTGAAGCCGTCAACATGTGGCGTCTGTTCACTGACGCACAAGGTGAGAATCTTGTGTGGCTGACAACAATGACGCTGGTGTTATTCTATTACAGAAGGGAAAAGGAAAGAAAAATAATAATTACATTACAAAAACAAGGATTTTCAGATCCCATTCGAGTGATGCATGGGAACTGAGACACATTCTCACAGCAAGAACGCAGGAAAATACAGAAAAGACTAGCAAAAAACTCAAACTGCCCCGAGCCAGAGCCAATGAGAGACCTTGTTTCTACGCGCTTGAGCAAAGAGCCCACGGCTCCCTGCAGCATATTATTAAGGGATTTGTAAACGTGACAATTATCTACCCTCCAGTGTTTACAGGATCACAGAAGGATCTCTCTGTGTGTGTGTGTGGGGAAGGGGGTGTACATGAATATGCCATTACTCACATGTTTGAAGGCGGTGTGGGGAGCTGCTTCACCCCCATTCTCCTCCACGTACTCCTCCCAGTTAAACTCTGCCTCATCCTCCACGCACTCCGGATCTGATTGGACAAAATGTCGCCAGTTTATTTAGCTGAATCAGGGTTTTATTCGTACTCTTTACTCTCTCACTTAATCACTCATCTTGACTGAAACCTTTTCATTTTATGGAGGTAACTTGCCTAAATACAATATAACAGAAAGTCCAAGACTACAGCAATAAAACGATTAAGTCATTATAAACTATATTAGCAGTAGTATTTAAATATGATATACAATCTACAGCAGAATCTGATATCAAGTGTGACATTTGTGTTTAAGTGTGTGTGTGTAAGAGTCCTGCTCTAAGCGCTCTTAGAGGTCTTGCTCTAAACAGTCTTACGTAATGCCACTAATGTTCCTCCTGAAGGTGAGGATTGTTCACTGGGCCTGCAAGTGGCTGATACTGGCGGTATAGTGTGTGTGTGTGTGTGTGTGTGTGTGTGTGTGTGTGTGTGTGTGTGTGTGTGTGTGCACGTGAGTGTGCGTGTGCGGGTGTAAAGGGCCATTCCTGCTGTGTGGCAAATTTTATGCCTCTCTGGGGGCTCATATTAAATGAGTGGCAGGGAGGAGAGGAGAGGAGAAGGGAGGAGAGGAGAGGAGAGGAGAGGCAGGTGTGAGACCTGTATAACTATCACTGTTATGGATGACTGTTCCCAGTATCTATCACTTTTATGGATGACTGTTCCCAGTATATATCACTGTTATGGATGACTGTTCCCAGTATATATAACTTTTATGGATGACTGTTCCCAGTATATATCACTGTTATGGATGACTGTTCCCAGTATATATCACTGTTATGGATGAATGACTCATCCACTGTATCCTGGAGACAGAAATCTCTTAAAGAACTATGCTGACATTAATGAGTTTGGCCAGACTTAAGGATAAATCTATGTCTTCTAATGCCATTGATATAAATACAACATAAAACTATACAAGACAATTCTGTAACATTACTTAGGTAAATAGCACTACAGGGAACACACTTTTCTAGGATGCATTTACTTTTTTCTGTGTAAACAATTAAATGTAATGTTGCATAATAATTCCACATAATTATACATTTACACCACTACAATATGGTGTTAGAAGATATAACAACATACTGTTTGATTTGTTTTAGTAAAATCAGTTCCAGTAAATATTATGACATTCTCTAATCCAATGCATAGTTTTGAACACAAACAAGAAACCATTCTGTCCCTGTGTGTGTTTATCAATGTGACAACATCATCCCCTTTTATCATACTGGAGCCTGCAGCGGAGCAGTCAGGCTCCCAAGCCAGGCCTCAAGGACAACAAGACAGGCTAAAGGTCTCACCTGTGTGCACCTCTTCCTCCTTCCCATTGGTGGGCCCACAGGATTTACCTGTGGTGGCGACCAATGGCTGGAGCTGGCTGTGGGACTGCATTCTGCACCTCCTCCACTTCCAGTTAAACACCTCCGCTCTGCCAACCCCTGTCTGTCACTGCATTTCTGCCTTGTGACGAAATGCTGAAAAGAGAAAACAATGTCCCCTTGCTTATAGGAGGTTCAATCAAATGTAAAAATGTATATAAATGTCAATATAATTACGTAATTAAAACTCAATATTCAAAACACCAAATCTGCATACGGTCCAGGCCACAGAATACTGCCGGGCCTGAATTTGCATGCCCAAATAAAACGACGATCAGATAACCAATCATGGAAAAAAACAGAGTAGAAAAACAGGTACGGCATAAACCTTCCTCATTACTGTTTGGGAAACACAAAACTATGCAGCATACAATTAGTGACACTTTACCCACGATTAACAGCAAAGTGAAAACCCAAGTGGAGTCATTTAGTAAAGTCTTAATCCACATAAAGTGCAATAGGAGCAGACAGCCCTACATTTCATATATTCAGAGGGTTATTACTTTAAAAGGGGGAGGGGAGGGGGGCATTACATTGCAAATGAACAACGTAATTACGTTTTTTTTTTTTTAAAGCAATCATAAAACAACAAATAAAAAGGCATATTACAAGGATTTACAGACCTGACAGCAATGCATTGAAGGTATAATAAGTGACTGTTGTTGTGTGCGGTCTGCACCACTGTTTGTTTTTTGTTGCTCTTATTTTACGGGCCTGTGTGGAAGTACCAGATTAGTGTTTCAGCGCGCGCAGAGAACAGTAAGCTAACGGAGATAGGAGACATTTGGAAAAAAAACGTACTAGCTAAAAGCGCACTAGCTAAAAGCGTACTAGCTTACAATCAGGGCTGCTAGCGGGGCGGTCACATGGCCAGGCTGCCCCACTGTCACCCATCCTCGTCACACGCCTATTATGCCTAGGGATGGCACCAATACGATACTGAGATCGGACATCGGTCTGATACTGACTTAAACATCTGGATCGGTATTGGCGACAATTGGACAGTTTTAACCGATCCATGGGGCTGATTTAATTAAATTAATTTACACATGCAAGTCTACTTTCAAGCATCAGCCATGTCTAACCTACCCAGGCCACACTATCAGCAGCAGGTTTCTAAAATGCAGCAAAGTCCTGAAATAGAGATCGTCTATCATTTACTTTGCAACTTAATTTAAAACTTAATTTAACACTGGAATCGGATCGGTACTCGGTATCGGCCGAAACCCAAAGTGCCGTTATCTGTATCTGTATGTGGACTGAAAAAACTGGATCCATCCAAAGTGCCATCCCCAATTATGCAACTAGCGCAGGGGAAATCCAGCATCACATCTACAGTATCTAAACACAACTACGTAAAGCTGTGCTCCAAAACAACAACAACAACAACAACATCATCATCAGCCAGGCTCCTCACTGAACTTCCACGCTGCTGTCAAATAGCTCCGGGGGCGGCGTGTTGGGAACCGCCATAAGGTATCTACAGTAGACGTGTCGACGTATCCAAAAACCTATCCTGGGTGCCCGTCCCGAGGGAACGCCACAAACCCAGTTAGCGACGCCCTCCTCACAAGAAAGACACACTGTATAGGGGGGGAAAGGTTGGAAAGGGCTGAACACCCCCCCCCTCCCCCCCCACACCATCCCACCCCCCTTCCCAGGGTGATCAAGGATATGATCGGGAAAAGAACAAAAGCGCCCAGTCTGTTCAGTGAAACAGCTGAGCTCTATACAATGCCCTAAAGCTCTGTGTCTGTGTGTGTGTGTGTGCGCCGTCTAAACCCTCAATTTCCCCAGAATGCATCCTCCCCTCACCCCACAGCGGTTCCAAAGAACCCCCCCCCCCCACACAGACACACACCCTTGGGTAAACGAGTTCTAATTTGGCTGACATGACGACCCTGTGCTCTGCAATTCCTATTCTATTCCTCCCTCTCTCTGTCACCACTGTGTGCCCTGCCAGCAGTGTGCCTGGGGGCCATGCACCGCCCAGAGGAATTCTTTGGCTCTTTTCTCGTGTCACAGAATGACACTATGAGCAAACCTCGCACCGCTGCTCATGGGTGCTGATGATGTCATCATCGCTGATGTCATCGCTAGTGTAAATAGTTACTAGTAACTGAAATATTATGACTTTTTTCAGTAACTAGTAGTGTAACTAATTGCTATTTCAAAAACAGTAATAATGTTGCAATTACTAATCCAAGTAACTAATAGTTACTGCGTTACAAGAACAAGTTTTCTGGTCCTAGCAAACTTAGGGTAGGCTAATTAAACCAACCTGTTCAATCATCTGGTTTGAGAGGCGGAAATGTCACAGATTGTTGACTCATAAGGTTAATTATGGTTCCAATAAAGATAATTAAATTCTAAAAAGAGCTGGCTACACAGGTTGGCATTTTTCTGAAGAGGTGAGACAGGGTAGTGATTGTGAAAGTAATATAATAATGTAACTAATGTAAATAATTATTTGTAATACCCAGTAATAAGTAAAATAATATTACTTTTTGAAGGAGTAATAAGTAACTAGTAACTTTTTACAATTCCTGAGTAACTTGCCCAACACTGGTCATATCTGATGTTAGTTATAATACACCAGAAACATACACCTTACATATTCAATCATATTCAGTCATAAAACCCATATAGATATAGAAAAATGGAACCAACCTATCATACATTCATAACTAATTACTTTTAATACCCATTAATAAATAAAGTATTATTACCTTTTGAAGGAGTAATAAGTAACTAGTAACTTATTACAATTCCTTAGTAACTTGCCCAACACTGATCATAACTGATTTAGTTTGTCATTATGAAAAACGATTCCCTCAAAAATGTCTGACATCAGCGATTACATTATTATATATATATATAGACCGGTACAGTACATCAAACTAGTGTGAACGTACCATTTATGTGTACTTGGGTCTTTGGGTCTACTCTACAGTGTGCTATGGTGTTTGCGTTTGGGGGGTATTCCTATAGTTAATTCCTCTCTTGTTTGTCATTTTCGTGGAATTTCCGTGGAATTTAGTTTAGCGTGCTCCATTTCCCCCAACCCAGACCCACCCTATTAGGTGACAGTTATCAGATTATAAAATAAAACCGAAAGCAAAAAAAAAAAAATGCATAGCACGCCCGTAGGTAAACATGCATATCGATGAGCCAGCACTCTGTGGCAACTCCTCCGCCCAAAGGTTTTATTTGAACAACACCGTTGACTTGGCAAAGGCTGTCGTAGACCTGCGCTCAACCCATTCCACACAATTAAGGTGTGTTGCAGCTCTGGGGCTTCGTTGTTTTATGTATTACAAAAAGGAAAGGTTACATTTTACAACTGCGCACACACAACACTTCACATTGCTCTGAAGTCTAATATAACTCGCTGGAGAGCATGGTTAAGTGCCACTTTAGTGGAGGATATATAATTAATTGTCATCCTATTTGTCTTATCCATAACAGGCTTTTAACATTGTTTCCTTGAATAACATTTACATTGAGATTTACATACAATGAGAATTCTTATCAAAAACAGACCGCGTGACAGAAAGGGCTTCCGTGTGTTCTTGTAAACAACCATTCGTCAATAATGCGCAGTCGCACTATTGATCCTTAAACGTGTAGAAATTGGTGTCGCCCTTCTATTTTTACCTGTACGACCTAATCGTTTATTTGCTTTTAGGGCTGCCTTGCCTTAATCTTTTCCATTTGTAGCGCTTTAAACGCATATCCAGTCATATAAATAAATTAGCAAAGAAGTCGGGAGACATATACTGCAGACGGGTGTCTCCTGCTCTTTCCATCAATGCCACGAACATTTTCTTTCTCTTTCATTATGATTACGAATTAAATGTGAAAGCAGGAATCCCCTGGAATGGTGAAAGCTAAATACGGAGGAGAGAAATAGATTTAATTGATTCTACCGGTTTAACCTACTTATCAACGTAATCGTTGCAAATGTTCTATGCAAAAACAGAACAATTCTTGAAAAATGTGTGGTCCGACGGCGTGTCGCCAACAAAAATCTAGCACGGGCGCGCGTAAGAACACACGCACACACCCGCACACACACACACACACACACACACACGCACACGATAATTATGATTTCTTTTTTTTTTCTGATTTCGATTAATTTGAAATGTACTCACACTCGAGAGTAACGACGGGCCTACGTATTTTAATGAAAGCGAAAGAGGAAATGTAAGTGTGCAAACTGCAAATGAACGAGTCTGCAGTAGGCTGTGTCATTTCTCTTGGCACTCTGCTGATGTACTTTGCACACTCAAAATTGCAACGGAAAAAAACTCCCCCGTAATTTCTAAATGACTATTTTGAATTTAATTAATTAAAGCCCGTGTATATGCACCAAAAGAAACAGATATCGTTGTATTATCTGCCGTCGTTTTATTTTTTCCTTGTTCAAAGTTTTTATGCGCAGTTGTAAAGCCTAACCGCCATGTTGAAAGTGGTTTGACATTTGGGCAATGTCCGGTATTTTCCCATGACTTTTACGCATCAAAACAGTGGAAAAAACATGTGACTCACCACTGCGTAGGAATAAGTAAATTCAAAATAACAACTTTTCTTGTTCATAAACTTAAATGGCCTTATAGCCCCTAAACACAATATTAAAATATCCTCAAATAATATTTCAACAGTCTGTTTTGTGTCTGTGTGTGTGTGTTTAAATTTAGCTTTTAAAATAGGCTACTCGTTTTCTTAAACAATAAATTGCATAGTAGACAGCAAGAAAAACAATGCAGCAAAATCAGTTATCGAAAGTGCCACGAGTCTCCGTGCTCAACGCGAAATAAAACTATAATTGCGCACGAAAACCACTTTGTACAACTTGGCTGACGAACGCTCTAGTATTTCTACAGAAACCGCCTCGGAGCACTTCAAGGTTTTACCAGGAAAAAAACTCCCTCGGTGAATATTTCGTCCAAAGAACGGTACCTCTGGCACCACAAGCCACACAGAATCATAAAGAAACGTTATGCTGTCACCTGTCTTACCTCGATGAAGTTTTTTTCGCGTCTATTTCTCGAGACCTTTTTCGTTCGCTGGAAACGAGCAAGCGACGTCTTTCAGCTGCAGCACACAGACCAAATCCTCGTTCCAATATGGCATCTCTCATCTGCGCATGTCCAAAAAATCTTTAGTTATTTTCAAGGCAACTCCTTCATTGACCTTTAGTGCAGTTGCAAAAAAATGTGTTGGGCCAATTATAAATAGAATGTTAGGTTCCCAACGTTTCGTCTGCTCTTCAAGACGCACAATGCCCATGAAAGCGATAGTCCTGCGTTACCGGAGGAACTATTACACAAAGCAATGTTCAGTTGATTTCCATGCGCATTGTAAAGGTCGCCCTGATGTTAATACCATTACCCTCTAAACATGTTGTGTATCCACCACAGAGCGGGTGAAAATAGCATTGTTAGCCTAAAACCAATCCATTGACTTTCAGGTTACTTTGCTCTCTGAATCTGTGTTGCTATTCAAAGATATACAGGCTTATGTTTCTAGGCTATATTTCTCATTAATTTAATTCTCTTGTGTGTTAAACTAGATTGTAAGGTTTTTGTGTGTTGATTGATTGATTGATTGATTGATTGATTGATTGATTGATTGTAGTTGTTGATAGTATACCCTACACTAATAGAAGCATCACGGACAATGATATTTCTGAGTCAAAGTGACAATTAATTAGCCCTATTCAAAGAAGGAACTTTCGATTTAATTTATAATTTCGACGGATTTTCATATTTTCGCACATTCTCTTTTACTGTAGTCTAATAGTTAGCACCTGTGTAGATTGACGTTGGCCTAAAAAAATTCTAATGTTAATGTTATGAATAAAAGTTGTGTTCAGTGTTTATCGACGATTTTACAAAAACAAGTCACATTACCCTAGAGGTTATTTTGATCAATTCGTCTTTATGCGTCTCCAGGGTTATGAGTTATGATTTTGAACTATTGGTTATTCATTCTGCATCTCGTATCAAAGTCAACACTATCCTCTAGTGGTAGTGAAGCACGTCTCCAATCTGAAAACAGCCTACTGTAATAATAATAATAATAGTATTCATGCATCAAAATTCATTGCGCATTGATTTGACATATTTCAGACTAAACACTTGTAGGACTAGATCGTCGGTATAACTGCATGTTCACGTCCTTCTAATGTAGGCTGTCGCGCTGATATATGCCTGACTCACTGAGTTAATAATAGCCTAATCGTGTTTTATCAATACTGACGTCGCCCTGCAGAAATCCCCTCCCAGTTAGGTTTTTTTGTTTTGCTTATCTCAGCCCCTCACCGGGGAGCGTCTCGGGGAGCGTCTCGGGGAGCGTCCCGGGGAGCAGTGTCGCCTGGCCGGGCGCAGACGCGTGCTCGTGGCCGCTGACGACGTAACAGATGGTTGATTATTAATCTGCCAAAGAGGCTTTGCCGTGCGCGCACACGGGATAAAAGGGATTATCGCACCCACGTTCCGCTCGTGGAGTGCGCGACCTCCTCAGCGCTGAACAATATTGGCCGTTTTCTTTTATTTATTTCATTTATTTTGTTATAATAATAACAACAACATTATTCTCCCTCTTGGTGGTGGTGTTTTTACCCAATGGTAAATTAAATGGCCTAACAGGCTAAATTTTATAATGCATTCATGCCATTAACATTGTCGCCCAGTTTGACCATATGGGTCAAGTCATTCAGAGGACAGGCAGGATAAGCTATATGAAAAAGGCTACTTGTTTTATTTCATATTAAATTCTAATCTCAACTCGCCACATGTCGATGATGATGATAATAATAATGTCGTGAGGTGAGGTCCCACCCTCTGCGTACAGCGCACGCACACGACAAAGGGGAACAAAAGCGAGGATCGAAGGAATCCCATACTGCAGATGATGACGTGGTGACGTCCGAGCCACATGTTGTGACACAATTATACCCCTCGTCTAAAATGTCCAGCGCTTCTAAAATCAAGAGTTATGCTGCATTAGGCTATGTCGTATTTTGACGAGACCGATGAATTTAATAATCTATATTTAAATAACGGTATAACCAGTTTATAGGATCATTCTGGTCCGTGGCCTTATTTCCAAATTCCGTAGCATAACCTATTTAATTTATGTGTATTGTGTATGTATGTATGTATGTATGTATATGTATGTATGTATGTGTATGTAGATCTATGTTTTATTTGGAACGTTCAATTATTGTCCTATTCAACTTCTAGCAGTAAAGACAAAATACAAAGACAAAGGAAATCGTAACGTGCCAAAGGCAAATAAACCCGTACCCATTTCGGCGAGGGAAACATTCATTGCATAACACCGTTTTGTTGACAAAAACGTCAATTTTAGGAGTTTGGCTGTCGATAGTTTGCTCTTCCACGTTGAATTTCGCTCAGCGACTTTAAGCGGTGACAAAGGACTTTATGTCGCGTCATAACATTTGTCTCACTTGTTCCTGTTTTTTCTACAAGGAAAATAAAAAGCCGTGTTTACCGACGGAGGAAGCGATCCCCGTCCTTTGTCTCGGACTCTCCTACTACCTGTCGATATGGGCATGTACGGTTACTACCACGAGATCTTACTAACGAAAAGGTTTCTCGATAATGTCGTTTTTGAAAGCACAAATATGTCTGAGATCACCAAAGCCACGCCACAAGGCTGCGATAACGGTGCGTTGACTGACCGGTTCGGCGTCCTGATCCAGGGACTTCTGGGAATCATCGCATTCAGCACGCTAATGTGTGCGTAAACAGATTAACATGCCTTCATGTTTTGTGTTTGTGTGGTAACATAATTAACAGAGAATGGGTGTATGGTAGGCTATAGACCTAGGCTACATAGACTAGTGTTTGGCGTTGGCAAAACGCTTATAGGCCCATGATAAATGTGTGCGTATCTTTATCAGACTGGTCCACGTGGCGGTTTGTTGACGCCTGTTCGCGTTTGTTTTGATAAGATATGACTAATGTAATAGCGAGCAAACTGACTACTGAATTATATAACTTTGTCGGTATTAGTAATAGCATGACATATGTTTGCAGAACAGACTTGCTGCCTTAGGCCAGTAGGATCTATACGAGCACTGTCTGTTGACAGGCATTGATTACGAAGTAACTTGTGATCGTGTACCAGCTGACTTATGGAATTCACGGGGCATGCCAAGTGAGTGAAATGCTTGTGAGTTGGCAATATAGGCTATGTTTTTTTTATTCGTATTAGGCAACATGTTTTCCAGATTAAGACGAGGTTTCGAAATATGTGGAACAACATTAGCATAAGTTTATATATTTTTTAAATGGGCTACCTCGTTAATAATTCTTTGTATCTGTAGACAACACACAGTCAAAATAGTTATCATTTATTAGATCCGTTGATCTGATTTGATTGATTGAGCAGGGCTGTTAAATTCATGGCTATTCAATTCAAGTCTTGGAAGGCCATTGCACTGCCCTGCATGTTTTAAATATTTACTTTCTCCAACACACATCATTCAAATGAACGGGCCGTTATCAGGCTTCTAATCACCCTTTCATTTGAATCAAGTGTGTTGGAGCAGGAAAACATCTAACAGATGCAGGGCAGTGCTCCAGGACCGTAATTGAATTGCCTTGCAGTACAGGTAGGCTGCAGTGAGATGTTGGTTGGGGCAGTCCTGCAGATGTGCAGCAGAAGGCCTGAGCCCCCATGGTGGAGAGGTGGAATGGGGGGGGGACAAGAAGTCCATAGAGGAGGAGCGAAGAGATAGGGAGGGAGTACATGGCAGGAGAAGGTCAGAGAGGGAGCCAGATTGTGGAGGGCCTTGTATGTAAGGAGGGGAGTCTTGAAGTATTGAATTATGTGATGATGGACTCAATGGTGCAGGTGCACCTATTCCCCAGAGGAATCTGAAGCTCTGGGCTGCCTCCACGCTCATCTATGCTGATATATACACTACCGTTCAAAACTTTGGGGTCACTTAGAAATTTCCAAATTTTTGAAAGAAAAGCACAGTTTTCTTC
>JAODTR010000016.1:1523299-1533299 GCA_025399935.1 Amblyopsis rosae
GTAATTTATTTTTAGCTACCCACACCCCGGTGGGTAGTGCTTTGCGGCCCGGCACCGGTCCGGGGCCCGGTCGTTGGAAACCCCTGCTATAGAGGGCTTGGCGACAACACGTCAGCGATTGAGTGATTTGCGAGTTGAATACGTCGGCGCTGTGAATGCAGGGTAATTTACTTCCGCATTATGGGACCTAAAAATATGTACCATAGTCGACGACGAGAATAACATTATTTTTAAATCCTGTTTGAAATACAATTATGATGTTTGACTATTTAAAAGATAATTGTTCAAGTCAAGAATGTTGCAATTTGATTACTATAAAGTTATCTTTGGTTTTGTGTTTAACCTCTCAGTGAACTACAGCTTTTGTCTCACACAATATACGTCACCTGTAGGTTTGCTAGTAGGTTGTGGTGCGAAGACGTCATGACACTTACGTGACACCGGATTTGTAGTCTTACTAATTACATATTTTCACAGTCTTATACTTCAACAAACAAACAACAAAACAAAGACTTTTTTGACTTGAGTAATTCAATTTTAAATAGTCAAACATCATATGTACTTTGTATCACAAAGCAAACGGGATCTAAAAATAATAGTATCCTTTTCATTGACTACCATAGATACTTTTTTTTAACTTAGGTCCCATAATGCGGTGACATAGGCTCTCGATAGTTAAATTAAATCTGATTTAGGGGTCCGAAACGCCTAGGGGATCCTCAGAGGTACTGCAGGTGGTCCTCCAAATTATTTGATCCCAAACTCATTTTCTTCCAAAATTATAATGTCAGAAAATATACATTTACATAAATACAACCTGTGCTATAAATATATAAATCTGTCAATAGTTATTTTAATGGATTAGTTAGTGGCATACATGGCATTATAGGCAATGCTACACATTACTGTTGCCCTGGTAACTAAATATTTATATATCATACTATGTGATAGAAACCTCCTATCAGCCAAGACCTCTGATATAGCCTAAGAATGTAAACGTAAACAACAGGCTATGGCATATTACAATGTTAAGTAATAAAACAAGTATGGTTGTAATCCAGTCATGCTAAAAAGCTTAATGTGGCTTAAACAGACATAAATGCAAGCGTCATCCATAAAGCGGTGTAATGTGTTGTGTCACATTGCCCTCTACAGGACAAAAGTGGATACTACAGCTGAGTGGAGCACAAAGGTTTCCCTAACCACAAAGGGGCAGTAGCTTACCATCAAAAGTTACGATATAAAATAAAGCAAAATGGCCAAAAGAAAAAGACAATAATCAGCTTGCGGTAATCAAGGAACGCCCACATATATGTATGGGATCTGGTATGTGCCCACAATACATCATACAGTTCAAAATATACGGAGATTAGGCCTATGTATTCAGTCAGGCTCTAAAACATGATATTAATGCACAATAAAAACAAGGGGATAATATTACAGTGGCCCATGTTTAAATTACAAACATATACGCAGTAGCCTGCTATGTTGGACACTTCACTATGATGAGGTTACATTAGTAGCGGTTTGAGCAGGCAACACAAACTACAGGTGGAGAACAGCATCTGTATTTCTAAAGACAACCGTCTGTATGCAAATTAGAGACTGACATTGTCTTCCGGGATTCCAGCGGGTCATGTGAATCTAATTACTGATCACGGGATCAGGACGGGACAGAAAAGAAAGTCAGTGGGATTGGGCGGGACCGTGAACTGGAATGACACTATGACGCACAACTGTATACGCAAATACACAACATGCATAACATGAACATCAAAATAAGAAACAATATTGTCACCTTCAAAAACTATGGCTGTGATCTGTACTTCGGTCAACACGGGAATGGGAGACAATTTTTTGGAATTGGGATGGGATCGGATTTTCCCCCAATTTCTTCATGGGATTGGGATGACTGTTTTTTTTTTGTGGGAGTGGGATGGGAGAGGTTTAAAAATCCACTCCCGTGTCACCCTCTAATGCAAATCTGTGTTAAGATATAGGTCCATGTGCACCATAGCAAAGCTTCTACCTCAATTAGAAAAATCCACTGAATGAAAGGGTTCATTAGTCAACAAACTAATCCAGGATTTGTCAAATGTATTCATAAATCATTTCTACATAAACTTACACTTCGCTCATCGGCTCTAAGACAGTCTGAAGCCTCATTAATAGAACAGATTAATCTTAGAAAAGTACGTAGTTAGAAACGCACATTAATATATTGTCATGTGTAACATGAACAATTGAGATGACATAACTTCAAACACTGCTGCTCTAGTAAAGCCTATATTATTAGATTTCATTATAATATATAGAAGTGGAATGCAAACAGTTTTTTAAGAGAATGTATATGTATAAGACTTTGAAAGATTAAAATATAAATAAATAAATGTGCTTATAACCTCGGAGAGGTCTTATTAGGTCTTAAGGTGTGGAATGTAGTTTTTTAAAGAACCATTTATTGATCGCCCTGACAACATATGCATACTGAATGTCTAGAAACATTAACAATAGGTCACTAAACTTATAAGAAGCCTATATATTGGGTGCTTTTATTGTGTATCTGTGTTCAGATTTAAAACATAGCGTCATAGCAACCACAGGGCAGCGTGGAGATGCAATATGTTCCATTTCACAAATAAACGTTGCCCTTACGTGATATTGTGTGTGTGGTTGTGTGTGTGTGTCTGCTGGAGTCCTCCATATCTGAGCCCATACATCCATCTCCCATGACAGTAAAGCTCCACAAGGTGTCAGTGTTGTTCTGCGGGTTAATGAACAGTGAATTTCCACCCCACACACACACAAACAGAGAGTGAGAGAGAGAGAGAGATGTAAGCAAACTAATATAAAACTGGATGAAATGTTATTCAGTATGTCTACTTAAGTGTATTGAAAACGTGACAAATGCAAAACTCCATCCACCGGTTTCTATAGCTAAACAGCAGGGGGGGCTTTAGACACGACCCCCGCCCTCCCCCCACACTGTATTATGCTTATTGAGCACATTGTCAACACAGCTCAGCATATCACATAGACCATTATAAAATGACACAGTCGTTTCTAGAAGCATCTACGACCCGGTGCAGGAGGCCCCAGATAGAGACTGCGGCAGTGGGCCGCCTACAACACCAGCAGTATGCTGTGTTTATGTGGTGTATGTGGCTGGTTGTGTTTGTGTGTGTGTGTGTGTGTGTGTGTTTGTGTGTGTGTATGTTGGTGGTGTGTGTGTGTGTGTGTGTGTGTGTGTGTGTGTGTGTGGTTGTGAGTGTGTGTGGCTGGTGGTGTGTGTGTGTGTGTTGGTGAGTGTGTATGATGGTGGTGTGTGTGTGTGTGTGTGTGTGTGTTGGTGAGTGTGTATGATGGTGGTGTGTGTGTGTGTGTGTGTGTGTGTGTGTTGGTGAGTGTGTATGATGGTGGTGTGTGTGTGTGTGTGTGTGGTTGTGTGTTGGTGTGCGTGTATGTGTGGCTGGTGGTGGGGTGTGCGTGTGTGGCGCAGGTATTGTGTGTGTGGTTGTGCGTGTGTGTGTGTGCGTGTGTGTGTGTCAGGTTGTGTGTGTGTGTGTGCATGTGTCAGGTTGTGTGTGTGCGTGAGGTTGTGTGTGTGTGTCAGGTTATGTGTGTGTGTGTCAGGTTGTGTGCGTGTGTGCGTGTGTCAGGTTGTGTGTGAGTGTGTGTGTGTGTGTGTGTGTGTGTCAGGTTGTGTGCGTGTGTGCGCGTGTGTGTGTCAGGTTGTGTGTGTGTGTGAGGTTGTGTGTGTGTGTGTGTGTGTGTCAGGTTGTGTGTGTGTGTTTCAGGTTGTGTGTGTGTGTGTCAGTTGTGTGTGTGAGGTTGTGTGTGTGTGTGAGGTTGTGTGTGTGTGTGTGTGTCAGGTTGTGTGTGTGTGTCAGGTTGTGTGCGTGTGTGCGCGTGTGTGTGTGTGTGTGTCAGGTTGTGTGTGTGTGTGTGTGAGGTTGTGTGTGTGTGTGTCAGGTTGTGTGTGAGGTTGTGTGAGTGTGTGTGTCAGGTTGTGTGCGTGTGCGTGTGTGTGTGTGTGTGTGTGTGCGCGCGCGTGTCAGGTTGTGCGCGTGCGTGTGTGTGTGTGTGTGTGCGTGCTCCATCTCTGAGCCCATCCATCCATCTCCCAGGCCTGACGTGGCGACAGCCGCCCCAGCCTGGCTGATGCATTACGTGGGTGCTGGCTGCCGAGCGAGGGCCTAGGAAGCCGGCGGGAGATAAGGGAGAGGCTGGAGGGCCGGGCCCTGCGATCCCGCAGATAGCACCTAATCGCATTCATTACATCAATTAAGGCAGGCCGTCACGCACGCACGCACACCACCAGCCACGTGCACGCACGCACGCAACATGAGACCCCTGTCTCCCAGCTGATCGATGCTAAACACAGAGTACCCTCCGCCCCCTTAACCTCTAACCCCCGTTCTGCCGAACAGCTACAACACCGCTGTTACCACAGCGATGCATTTTACTAGTTAATGTTGTTGGTTTGGTTTTGGTACACATACATTTTAAACAGAGAATATAATACATCTGATGCTTTACATGACAGTGTTCTATCTGTATGCGCCAGATGCTGTAGGTCTCAGGGCCGTCAAGTGCTTCAGAATAATACGGAAATACACATGTGAAATACACATTGTGTGAATGGGGAACTCTCACAAAACCATGGAATTGGTCTTCCAAGACCACACACGCACACACACACGCGCACACAGTTAAGCCAAGCACAATGGCCGCTGAAAGAGACATTAAAAACATAAGATGAGCTCGTTGACGGTTAACTGTAATTTGTAAGACGGCAAAGAGAGTCTCTCTCTCTCTCTCTCTCTCTCTTTCCATGCAGGCAGACAACCCAGGCTAAATGCGGCACACACACACACTGTATAGTCGGCTATTGCAAGCTAATTGTGAGCTAATACACTTTTGTGTCAAATTCACCAAATATCTCCTCCCATTACGCTATTTTACCGTGCTGTGTGTGCCTGAAAAAAAATGTATCTGGTACTTCTACACAGCCCTGCCTCATACATAGGAACATAAAGTGGTGAACAACGCTCACAAAAACAAAGCAGGGAAATCTGACCAAGTGTTTCTGAAAAATCTGAAGGTCGTTCGTCAATTTGACAGATTACACTGAGGTAAAACTGCCAGTCCTGAAGCAAGACACCGCTTTCATAGTCTTTAATTGCATGTTGAATCAAACTACGATGCGATCATCTCTACAGCGAGTGTTTGAAATAGGCGCGCTCATTTTTACAGAAGGGCATTCCAATCGAATCCTATATTGACAACTCAAAAAAGTGCAGACACTTCCCCTTGACTGTGAGTCAAGCGGCCGGCAACTCAAAAGTTGGTTGTTAATGGATGAATCTGTGACTTGAAAGCTGAAAGGTTAAATTTGTAGCCGGCTATGCTTGGTATAGACGTCATGGTTTAATTTTATGGGTACATATACAGTACGTGCACCGATCAGTGTAAATATAGCCGGTTGAGCCAATACAGAAACTGAAACCTTACAACTGTCGTGCAACAGAAGAACGTTTTGAGAACTTGTTTGAAAAATTGGATATTCGATAAACACACAATCAAGGGGCCTAATGCTAAGGTAGGGAATATAATCTAACATAACGTTCATGGAACAATACAAAGGCTAGTCGAGGAATCTTAAAATGTCCTGTTGTCCACGCGTTTTGTTAAGCTAGCGTGCATCCTACATGTATTTGACTATGTATCTGCCCCACAAACCTCGTGATCACAAGTGTGCATGTGTCACACATTACAGGTTTAGCCTGTGTAGATTACAGTGGCCAATATTTTCATTTTCCAACATTTGAGCATCATCTTTTTCTTAAACCGAAAGAAGTGTAGTGGCATAATATTGATATTATAGGAGGCGACAAGGGAGAGAGAAGAAGAGAGACAAATGCCTGGAACATTTTTAAGAAATCACCAAATTTGCTTTATTTCACAACAAAACCAAGACAACAACATGGCAACTGTCACGGCAAAGGCTGGCTGATGTGCCCTACTGCCCCTACAATATCACTGAAAAGACTAAGCTACAAATGGGTTTATTTTAATTAAATCAGATTATGTCCTGCTAAACCAATGCTGTCTTTTTAAAGTGTAAAATGGAGACAAACGCAAAACTAAAACAGATAATAATTAGACCTAGTTCATATTATAATAAAAAAAAGAATAACGGTTAAAAATAGATTATGACGGATTACAACTCTGCCCGTAAAAATGAAGGACAGCGATAAAGTCTACCGCAACCACTGCAACAAATCCTTAGTACTATGCTTTGCTTCACAATGTGTTACGATGTGTGGAGCAGTGCCGCGGGGGGCCGTGGAGCGATTTTGTTTTCAATTGAGCTGGACTTTAAGAATGACTGACCCTGCTTTTAAATGGTCCGCACACTGAACCCTAAATGTAACAGGGAACATGGATACAGTATGCTGCCCTCTCTCCCATCCCATTCTGTGAGGTTTGCTGCATAGATAAGCTCCACAGTGCAATCCTCTTTAGAGGGGAACAGAAGCAAAATGCAGGCAAATTAACATTAATTTAGCCCTAATACCTCTACGGAATATACAGGGCATTTATAGTGTTTCTGCTGAGCTGAAATACTTTGATATGTATAAACTGCTGAAGTGTATGTATGTGTGTGTGTGTGTGTGTATATATATATATATATATATATATATATATAGGAGCATCTGGATATACTCTATAGTCTACAAAATAAAAATAAACTAAAAGTATTACAAAGAGTATTACAATACGTGTGGGCTTGTCTCACGCACAATGCAAGCGTGTGTACTGTATTTTGTACTGCATATGACATTAAGTAATGGCATCTCGCAGACAGACAGAAAGACAGATATGCATGCAGGCAGACAGGCAGACAAACACACACAGGTAAGCAGGCAGGTAGAGAGACATACAGACTGACTATCTGACTGACAGACAGGTAGGCAGGCAGACATGCATATACAAGAGTTTGAGGTGTTGACAGGGACACAATCGTCATGGTTACATGACGTACCGGACCAGCCCGACCGACTGGCCTGCTGCTCCCGTGGCAACAATGTGTGTCAGCTGGTCTGGGGCGCCCACGCTATTGGTCGGGCGTGCCAGCGTGACCGTGTTTGTGACGGACAGGTATGTGGCACCATCGCCGGGGTTTTCACAGGAAGTGACCCGTGACCAGGAAGTGTCTGCAAATCTGCATGGGTGTGCCCGAGTGTGTGAGAGTGCATACCGTGTGCAGGTGTGTGTGTGTGTGTGTGTGTGTGTGTGTGTGTGTGTGTGTGTGTGTACACATGTTTGTACATTTGGCATGGAACGATATGAGAAGTCCTTGTCATGATTATCCTTGGAAAAAAAAATTGCGACAATATTATCACGATTATTTATTATAATATTATTAAACTATTAAAATGGCACAAAAACAAACTGGAATCACTTTAAGTTAAGATGTTAAGACATTTATTTATTTATTTGTGACACACATCTTTCTTATTTTTTTGTGTGATTATTTTTGTTTTGAAACCAGTATTTCAACAAATCCAATGTATCTTTTTTCGTGGGGGACACAATGGGCAAGCCGAGCCTTCAGCCACGGTGGCGATCAACTGGAAAGATGCAGGCTAGTCAATAAACTAGTGTATCAATACAATTGGACTGACAGACTAGACAACGTCTTTCAAAGTCACTTTGTGAACATATTTTACTGCGAGGATATTCATGCTTATCATGATAATGGACAATCACCACGATTCGATTGTCGTCAGTATTTTTATCGCGATAAACGATAATTCATATATCGTCCCATCCCTAAAGGTGCATGCATGCTTGCTTATGTGTGTACATGTGTGTTCTTGTGTCTGTGTGTGTGTGTGTGTACAGTATGCACTAATGTGTGTGCTCATACTTGTATGTGTGTTCATGTGTGTACGTACGTGTGTGTTTGTATGTTGTGTGCGTGTGTGCTCATGTGTGTACATAGAGTACAGTGTTCATGCGTGTGTGTGTACCTAGAGTACAGTGTTTGTGCGTGTGTGTGTGTGTGTGTTCATGTTTTCAAGGCCCTTTGCGACCTGCAGACTGAATCAGATCATTCTAGCGTGATCAGTCTGGCCTGGCGAAGGCCCGTGACTGACAGGCGAGGAAGAGGAGAGGAGGAATGGCGCCAAAAAACCGGCGGCCAGATATAATGGATAGATAAGGAGAGAGAAAAAAAAAACGGCAAATGGATAGACCGAGGGGAGCAAGAGTGTGTGTGTGTGTGTGTGTTATTGATATACTGAATAAGGACAAGAGAAGACCTCATCCCCCTACACACACACACACACACACACACACACACACACACACTGCTATCACAAGGCATACGTTACCGTGACAACACAGGCCACATAGAGACACTAGTCGTTAGTTCATCACTCGCCGCCGGTTATTAATAAAACCGGGGCACGGACTCACGCACACGCACACATATACACACGCACGCACGCACACACACACACACACACGCAGAGAGGACAAATAGAGCGGTTGAGATAGAGAGGCGAGCTGGACCTGGTGTCAACCCGCTCATTCCCCACCGTGTCGTCAAGAGCAACGGACTCCAGCGCCGGCGTTTGTCAGCGTGATGGAACAAGCTAGCGACCTGCTCCTCTTCCTCCTCCTCATCTCTCCTCTGTGGCCTTATTTCTCTCACGGCCTCCAGCGCGTCCCTCCTCTCGCCGTGTCTGACTGTGTCTCCGTTATCAGCATCTGACACACAGTGAATCAGGGAGTATCTCGCACGCTGGCATCAGAACCCTCTTCATCTCCCACTGAACCCGGCCGCTCCGGCCTATCAATCAGACGGAGGAGCCGGCCCTCAAAACGAACGCCCACACGTTCGCCCACTGTGAGTCGCTGGGCGAGCGGAGGAAGAATTAAATCAGACGCTCGAATCAGAACAAACCACAGCTGCAGTCCGTGTGTACACGCGTGGCGTTCTGAAGGGAAGCAATAATATTAATAATAATAACGTTTTGACACCAGGAGGAATCACTGCTGCTCTGGTATCCATACAACATGCAAGTTAATTAAGATGCAGTTCTTCTTCTGCCACTAGGTGGCAGTCACAGAAACAAAACAGGGTGTTTGACTTGGGCACCTTCCATTCATTCATTCTTTCATGGCTAATTTCTCTTTTCCTGATTAGTGTGATGAGGTCGATTTTGTATATGTTCAATGACCATTTGCAAGAAATCACATTACCCTGTCAGCCAATCATGAGAGGGTTACAAGGTTTGCTCCAACGCTGGCATTAGAGCAAAACCCACTCCTAGCCCTCAAACTCTGCCTTACAAAACAAATAGAAACACACACAATGGCCATGCCTTTACACAGTCTCTCCACAACCTTGAGACTGATATCCATAATCCTCTAAAATATGCTTTAGACTGCTAAAAAGTTTGTTGAGGTTTGATTGTCTTGATTTGACAGCCATGTTGTCTACTATTTCCTTAGGGGGGTTGAAATATATGAGTTTTATAATGTAGTTGGGCATAGACACATGATGACGGGGATGGGGGGGGGGGGTGTTTGAGCCTCTCATTTATTATTAAAGTGGCCACCAGATCAAGATTGCATCGGACCCAAGACAGTAGATAGTGTTTCATGGTGGCTTTGTCTTTAAATATTCTCCTAGATTGAAAGCTTTAAAGTAAACTTCAATTACTGCAGTGATTAGATCTGGCCTGCTCCATTAGAGGACATTCTAGCTTGAGGAGAGAGGGGTGGGGGGGATTGGGAGAGAGAGAGAGAGAGAGAGAGAGAGAGAGAGAGAGAGAGAGAGAGAGAGAGAGCAGGGTTAGGACCCCCCCCCCCCAGCCAAGGAATTACTGACTATTGATCTTGCTGCCACACGCCATTTGACAATGACATTATAGTTGTGTGCTTGGGAAGGCAGTACGGTACAGCCAAGTCTCCGCTGTAGTCT
>JAODTR010000016.1:1587118-1598168 GCA_025399935.1 Amblyopsis rosae
CCTTCATCAGCACTACATTACACTGTTCATAGTCTCAGCCTCTTCCCTTCATCAGCACTAAGGTACACTGTTCATAGGCTCAGCCTCTTCCCTTCATCAGCACTAAGGTACACTGTTCAGTCTCAGCCTCTTCCCTTCATCAGCACTACATAAACATAAGGTCTGATACATAGACGCCAGTTTCAAGCATGTCAGTACTATCATGAACCCTGACTGCATGAAGGTCTGGTCAGCAACCAATGGGGGTGGCTAAGTGCTATGACGTATGGCATCAAGTGTTTGTTTCAAAATGTAGCAATGGCCACAGTGGCAGAGCGATTCGAATAGCTGATTGGTTAAAGGCTGCTTGCTCCATTATTTACATAATAACCCCTAACAACTGTGGTCTCTCGCTGACTGTGTTCTCCCGTCCTCTTCCACGCGCTCCTGCGTGCCCAGGGAGAAGGAGGAGGCCCATCAGCTGAATCAGGAGGCCTGGGAGCGGCACCACGGCCGCAAGGAGCTCCGCACCCGCAACCAGAGCGCCCACGAGGGCCGCCCCGAGGAGGCCTTCTTCAGCCGCCTGGACTCCAGCCTGAAGAAGAACACGGCGTTCGTCAAGAAGCTGCGCACGCTCACGGAGCAGCAGCGCGACGCCCTGTCCGGCGACTTCGCCTCGCTCAACCTGAGCAAGTACATCGGCGAGGCGGTGTGCTCCGTGGTGGAGGCCAAGCTGAAGATCTCGGACGTGGGCTGCGCCGTGCACCTGTGCTCCCTCTTCCACCGGCGCTACGCCGAGTTCGCGCCGCTCCTGCTGCAGGCGTGGCGGCGGCACTTCGAGGCGCGCCGCGAGGAGAAGGCGGCCAACGTCAGCAAGCTGCGCACGGACCTGCGTTTCGTGGCCGAGCTCACCGCTGTCGGCCTGTTCACGGACAAGGAGGGCCTGTCCCTCGTGTACGAGCAGCTGAAGTGCATCGTGGCCGCCGACCGCGACGCGCACACGCACGTGTCCGTGGTCATCAGCTTCTGCAAGCACTGCGGCGATGATATCGCCGGCCTGGTGCCCCGCAGGGTGAAGCACGCGTCGGAGAAGTTCGGCCTGGCCTTCCCCCCCAGCGAGATCATCAACGTGGAGAAGCAGCAGCCCTTCCAGAACCTCCTGAGGGAGTACTTCACCTCGCTCACCAAACACCTGAAGAAGGACCACAGGGAGCTGCAGAACATCGAGAGGCAGAACAGGTGAGGGCACAGAGCACACCCCCCCTCCCCCTTTCCCGGGGGAGGGGGGGTGTCTGGGTGTTTTGGCTTCCAGCCGATAGGTTCTGGGTTCAAGGGTTGTACGATATTAGGGCGTCAGTCTGTGTGTTTCCAGAAACCCCTCCTCTGTTCCCTCCCTCGCAGGCGTATCCTCCACTCTAAGGGGGAGCTGAGCGAGGAGCGCCACAAGCAGTACGAGGAGTTCGCCACCTCCTACCAGAAGCTGCTGGCCAACACCCAGTCTCTGGCAGACCTGCTGGACGAGAACATGCCGGACCTCCCTCAGGACAAGACTGTGCAGGAAGGTGGGTCCAAGGCATGCGCTCGTTATGGAATGCTTTGGTGGGAATACATTTCTGTCTGTCTGTCTGTAGGCAGCCGTAATGCTTTGAAAATATGCAGCGCTTAATTTTACTTTTTAAATGTTGTGTTTATCATTTCAATACCTACTTCTTAATCACTTAATCTTAATTCCAGTATATCAATAAAAACAAATTAATGATAAATGTATTATTTGTGAGCCGCTGATTCTTCAAGCCTCATTGGCTGTGTTAAAGGTATAGTCTGCGATTCTAAGACCATACACTTTAATACACGGCGTTTCTGAGGGTGGGGAGGTGTTTGGCGAGTGCTGCCCTGAATGGACTGACCGCGCCTCTTTTTCCTGTGTTCCCTCAGAGCACGGCCCGGGCATCGACATCTTCACGCCCGGCAAGCCCGGGGAGTATGACCTGGAAGGGGGCATCTGGGAGGACGAGGATGCACGCAACTTCTACGAGAACATGGTGGACCTGAAGGCCTTTGTCCCCGCCATCCTCTTCAAGGACAACGAGAAGAGCGCCCAGGGCAAAGACAAGGATGACAGTAAAGGCAGGCTGATGTCTCTTAACCATGCCCCATTTCTTTAAAAAAAAAGTGTTCTGGCTCCGCCCCACAATGTTGCTCTCGGCTTAATTTGATTTCAAATTATGGTCTGGAAATTAGGGCTGTGCACTGGCAAGAATCGGGCAATACGATACGCATCGCGATACAGGGGCCACGATGCGATGTATTGCGATACTTTAGGCAATGCGGTGTATTGAGATTTCTAAGTTGTGGGAAACTGTCATAGTGTATATAGTATTGTGTGTGTGTATGTATGTATATGTGTATGTATGTATATATGAGAGATGCGTCCATTGGCTGTTTAGCTTAGTTGTGTTTGATTTAGACAGAACAGTAAGATGTGTGGATGAGTAAGCTAATGACATAATAGCGATGGAAGATGAAACATTAGTGGCCAAAAATAATGCCTCCTCGGTAGCTTGGAATTACTGTTGTTGTACCAGTCCGTTGAAAATGTGATTTAATATTTTGCTGCATTTTCCCATAACCTTTGTGTTTTTACTTACAGTATGTTAAAAAAAAATGAATATCGATATTGCAATTTTCATGATCAATATCACATTTCATCAGTATCGTACAACCCCAGTGCATGTGCACACACACACACACACACACACGGCTGACGGTAGTGCATGTTCCTTGTCTCCCAGAGGCCAAGGAGGGGCCCAGCACCACAGAGGAGATGGAGCTGGAGGCCTTGGACGTCGCAGACGACCCCATGGAGCTTGAGGGCCCCGACGAGGCGGAGAGCGAGGAGCTGGCAAAGAAACTACTGGACGAGCAAGGTGAATAGGAAGGCTCTCTGTCTGTCTGTCTGTCTGTCTGTCTGTCTGTCTGTCTGTCTGTCTGTCCGTCCCGCCCCCCCGGTTTGATAGGTTGGATCAGGGTTCCCCCACCCTGGTCCTTGGGGACCGGTGCCCTGCATGTTTTAGATGTTGACTTGCTCCAACACAGCTGATTCAAATGAATGACTTGTTAGAATCCTGATAACCAGCTAGTCATTTGAATCAGCTGTGTTGGAGCAGGGAGACATCTAAAACATGCAGGGCACCGGTCCCCGAGGACCAGGGTTGGGGCCCACTGGGTTAGATGGAACGCTTGGTTAAATCCCCCTTCAGTTCATCTTCTCCGTTGCTTGCTGATAAATTAGTTAAATTAATTACGTTGTGTTTTTGCATATGCATATAGTTGTAAATTAAGAGTAGAAACCCATCTAAAAATATGAAAAGAAAAGAAACCCTTAAGCTAGAACTACACCGCAGCGAACTTCGCTCAACAGAATTTAAAAAAAAAATTTATTTAATTAACTTGTGTTTCTTTTTCGTTCATTGATCTATTTGCCTGTGAAGAGCAAGAGGACGAGGAGGCCAGCACTGGCTCCCACCTGAAGCTGATCGTGGACGCCTTCATCCAGCAGCTCCCCAACTGTGTCAACAGAGACCTCATAGACAAGGTGAGGTGCATTATCACCCATTGGTGGTCTTCTGTCGCTGTTGAAGGCGGGGCAGGGCCTGTCGTTCTAGAGGACGCTTGCTAGCATCAAATTCAAATCAACACAAAAACACTCCCTTCAGTGTCATAGGGTGCTCCCTCAGACGCTCTGCCCCAACACATGCATGGAAATGCATTGCGAAGCCTAGGGCACTCACTGTTGTGAGTGGTGAAAGGGGGGGGGGGGGGGTCATAAATATCTCCTCACGGTCAGCTAGCCCGTTCTGTGCATGTTGTTTCTACACAGCCCTGGCTCTGTAGATGGGAACACAAATAGGAATACAAACACAGTGGTGCAGACCTCACCGCACGTAAGTACACTAGCCTGGTCAGGCAATGTGTTTTCCAATCCTTCTGAGGGCGCACCCTATGTCATTGAAGGGAACGTTGTTTTTGTTTTGGGTTCAAATATCAACTGTCTTTCTCCAGAATGAAAAGGGTTGGTTAGTAAGTTAAGTAGTACGTTTATTGTTGCTTATCTCCACAGGCTGCCATGGACTTCTGCATGAACATGAACACCAAATCCAACAGGAGGAAACTTGTCCGAGCGCTTTTCACCGTGCCCCGGCAGAGGTAGGACAGCGAGTCTCCAGCAGGGGGCAGTGTTGTCATTTTGGTTGGTTTCCCCCCTCTCTCTCTCTCTCTCTCTCTCTCTCTCCTGCCGCTGAGCACAGACTTCTTTCCTTTCCCCAGGCTGGATCTGCTGCCCTTCTACGCGCGCCTGGTGGCCACACTCCACCCCTGCATGTCGGACGTGGCCGAGGACCTCAGCTCCATGCTGAAGGGGGACTTCAGGTTCCACGTAGGTCCTCACTGCTCCATATAACGGGTTATAACAGGGTTCCTACGCAGCGCAATGGGACAGTATGGAGTTGGATATTGAATCTTTTCCAGGTCTAGGGGTGGGGCACAAGAGAGTATGGAAGTACTTCTTTCTTTGCAGAATACTGCCCCTGGTCTGGCAGTGGCTCAGTGGGTATTGCAGGGTGACAGGTGATCATAAAAGTCACTGACACCACCGTGCGTGTGTGTGTGTGTGTGTGTGTGTGTGTGAATGTGAGGCAATCAACTACAGCACAAGCTGGAAAGGGCTATATAAATGCAGGAGCCCTGATGTCACGACCCAATGCAGTTTAGTTCTCTCACACTGGAGGTTTTCCCTGCAGATTCGGAAGAAGGACCAGATCAACATCGAGACCAAGAACAAAACGGTCCGCTTCATTGGCGAGCTGGCCAAATTCAAGATGTTCCCTAAAACGGACACGCTCCATTGTCTCAAGGTAGGCCGGGAGTCTGCATTATTTATACAGCAATTGCACCCTAAATTGTGTTTTTTTTTTTTTTTTTTTTTTTGAGATGTTAACTAAACAATAGGACACATAAATGCTGGTGTTAATATTGACAAAATTCTCTGGTTTTATAAAAATTGAGTTTTAATTGTCTGAGATTGGCTCTACATATCTGGACTCAGCTGGTTCCCAACAAATTTTGATGATTCAAATTTTGACATAAATGTTAATGGTCCTTACATTTTTAATCCTTCTCTTCAAAGTAGTGCAATGGGTGCAGTTACACTTTAGACATACGTGAATGTTATTTTGGATGATTTTAAGGAGTGTGTGTGTGTGTGCGTGTGCGTGTGTGCGTGCGCACTAGACGCTGCTGTCAGACTTCTCCCATCACCACATAGAGATGGCCTGCACCCTGCTGGAGGCCTGCGGCCGCTTCTTGTTCCGCTCTCCTGAGTCCCACCTGCGTACCAGCGTCCTGCTGGTGTGTATGCACACGCACGCACGCACAGCCACAACACCCATATTGAAATCAGCATCTCACAGCTAAAGCAATGTCATTTAAGTACAGTAGCTTACAATAGCTGACTAATGGATTAAGACTAGTCCAAGACAAAAACAAACCCCCCCCCCCCCCCCAACAGGAGCAGATGATGCGTAAGAAGCAGGCACACCACCTGGACGCGCGCTACGTCACCATGGTGGAGAACGCCTACTACTACTGCAACCCCCCGCCCATGGAGAAGACTGTGAGGAAGAGGAGGCCCCCGCTGCAGGAGTACATCCGCAAGCTGCTCTACAAGGACCTGTCCAAGGTCACCACCGAGAAGGTACAGCTGTCTGTCTGTCTGTCTGCTCTGCAAGCACCTGTCCAGGGTCTCTCTGTCTCGGTCTCTGTATCTTTATCTCTGTGTGTCTGCCACTGTCTGTCACTCTCGCTATCTCCTTGTCTGTCTGTCATGCTGTCAGTTTTTCTCCCTTAGTCTGTATTTGTGTGTATCTCTCTCTCTCCCTCTCTGCTACTCTTGCTTTATCTCTCCCCGTGTGTCTGTCTCTGTACGGTTTCTCTCTCTCTCTCTTTGTCCTTCTCCTATTTTCTCTCTCTTGCTCTCTAATTGTCTTGCGCTCTCTCTTTCTCTCTCTCTTTCCCTCCCTCTCTTTCCGTCTCTTTCTCTCTTTCCCCCTCTCTTTTCTTCCCCCCCTCTCTCTTTCTCTCTCCCTCTCTCTCTCTCTCTCTCTCTCTCTCTCTCTCGCTCACGCTGCCTGATCATTTCGTGACCCCATGTTTGACAGGTTAGATTTAGCCAAACGGTAATTGTGTAAAAGCACAGGGCATGTGTGGAGCCTGAGCACCTGTGGGCGCACCTCTGCAGGTCCTGCGGCAGGTGCGCAAGCTTCCCTGGCAGGACCCGGACATCAAGGGCTACCTGATCTGCTGCATGGTGAACATCTGGAACGTCAAGTACAACAGCATCCACTGTGTGGCCAACCTGCTGGCCGGCCTAGTGGCCTACCAGGAGGACGTGGGCATCCAGGTGGTGGACGGGGTGCTGGAGGACATCCGCCTGGGCATGGAGGTCAGAGACACATGCGCGCGCACACACACACGTGCACACATGACATGTAGGTGGAAGTCAACAGGACCCCCAACCATAAACACATACACATTATACACACAATACACACACACGATACACAAGATGTCCCCTGTGCAATGACCTCCCTGAAACTATATCTCTCTCTTTATCTGGCCTATAATTTGAGGTGCCAAGTCAACTCATTTGTAAAGCACATATTCAAACATCCAACGCTGACCAAAGTGCTGTACACCCTTTTCCAAAGAGAAATTGATAGAAGAATAAATGGAAACATACAAACATGAAAATAGAAACAAAACAAACCAGTTTATTTTTAACCTTTCACCGAGGCTGAGAGTAGAGCAAATGTTTATCGAGCTGGAACACAGGATTTGAAATCACGCGGCTTTCTCAACAGGCTCTGTTAAGCTGAAGCTGTCCCTGAAGACCCCCGTAGGGAGCCGTAGTCAGTTATTTAGTTTGGTGGCTAACCGCTCAGTGAACTACAGCTTTCGTCTCGCACGTCACACGTCACCAAAGCAATGCTTTCTTCAGCTTGAGGATTGTGGCGCGCACTTGATGTCCCATAATGCGGAAGTGACTCGGATCTCTATAGGGGCATTACGACACAGGTCAAACATGGAGACAAACAGATTGCATCACTCAGCTATTTCTTCATAAATGCACGCACACATCTTTCTTGGCCTTTTATGGCTCTGCTAGATGTCAAAGGTTTAAGAAAGTTCTTCAGTCTGGCCTGCGTAAAATCTGTATGTACATTTCTTGTACAAAATGTGCTGTATAAAATACATAATACATACAGTTATAATGGTATACAGTTATATAATGTGTGCACACACACAACTACACTACAATACTCTAGTTCTGTGAAAGGTTTTCTTCATGCCATCAAAACGAGCGTTTTGTAGCTCACGAGCCTCAAAGTACTTTGTGTCCAATTGTATTTGTCCACTAATTGTTTAGCCTGCATCTTTCCAGTCAATCTGAAAGCTCAGCTTGACTGGTCCCCCACATAAAAGAGATGCATCGGGTTGGTTGGAATACTGGTTTCAAAATAAAAAGAATCGAACAAAAAAGATATGAAGAAAAAGAAAAAAAAGTAAGATTAAGTGATTCCAGTATGTTTTAGTGCCATTTTAAGAGTTCAATAATAGTAGAATAAAAATGTGCGATAATATGCGTGACATGAAATGTTCGTATCGTCCCCTGCCCACCCTCCCAACGCCTTGCCCGCTGCTGCAGGTCAACCAGCCCAAGTTCAACCAGCGTCGCATCAGCAGCGCCAAGTTCCTGGGCGAGCTGTACAACTACCGCATGGTGGAGTCTGCCGTAGTGTTCCGCACCCTGTTCTCCTTCATCTCCTTCGGGGTGAGCCACGAGGGCAGCCCCAGCCCGCTGGACCCGCCCGAGCACCTGTTCCGCATCCGCCTGGTGTGCACCCTGCTGGACACCTGCGGCCAGTACTTTGACCGGGGCTCCAGCAAGCGCAAGCTGGACTGCTTCCTCATCTACTTCCAGGCACGTCTGCTTGTCTCCCTGCCTGTCTGTCTGTCTGTCTGTCTGTCTGTCTGTCTGTCTGTCTGTCTGTCTGTCTTTATGCACGCCTGTCTCTGTCTGCACACCTGTCTGTCTGCCTGCCTGTCTGTCTGTCTGCACGCCTGTCTCTGTCTGCACACCTGTCTGTCTATCTGCACACCTGTCTGTCTGCCTGCCTGTCTGTCTGCCTGTCTGTCTGCACGCCTGTCTCTGCTCACCTGTCTGTCTATCTGCACACCTGTCTGCCTGCCTGCCTGCCTGCCTGTCTGCCTGCCTGTCTGCCTGCCTGTCTGTCTGCCTGTCTGTCTGCACGCCTGTCTCTGTCTGCTCACCTGTCTGTCTATCTGCACACCTGTCTGCCTGTCTGTCTGTCTGTCTGTCTTTATGCACGCCTGTCTCTGTCTGCACACCTGTCTGTCTATCTGCACACCTGTCTGTCTGCCTGTCTGTCTGTCTGTCTGCCTGTCTGTCTGCCTGTCTTCCGAGCGCCCTTACTGTTCCGACCTGCTGTCATTAAAGTGACCTGTGTGTGTGTGTGTGCGCTGCAGCGCTACGTGTGGTGGAAGAAGAGCGTGGACGTGTGGACGTCGGACCACCCGTTTCCCATTGACATCGACTACATGATCAGCGACACCCTGGAGCTCCTGCGGCCCAAGATGAGGATCAGCTGCTCGCTGGAGGAGGCCAGCAAGCAGGTGGCCGACCTGGAGAGGGAGTTCCTGGTCAAGCTAGGTACTGCAGGCAGCTGCTTGGTGTATAGAGATGGCTCAGCGCGCCGTATATAAAAGAGAGTCGCGTCAATTCCGTTCACTCCAATGGACCGTTGTTTTTCTTGTTTATATTTTACCCAAGATGGCCGATCGCTCGTACTAGGATGTGACTGTTGCTTTTGGCAGCTGGCTGAGCCCGTCAAGCCAGGCGGCATTCCTCTGCACGTAGGCGCACTTCTCTTCACACCACTTGCTGCATCTGTCAGACAGGTTTAGCTTCTCCAAATATGAGAGGTGCGCTTGCTGGGCCTACATGACGCTGCACTGGATATTCTGGTCTGGGTTGATTTCAGGTTGACTCAGGTTGCCGGGGCATTTTTGCTGTTGTTATAGAACAGTATGGTGAGTCCTCTGTAGATGGGACCAAACATTGTGCTGATTATTTTGAAGCCCCAATCAGTGTTTAGAATAGCAGTTAGCTATCAACACTAGGCAGAGGGAGTGACCCAGAGCAGGAGCAAGCTAACGTCAGGCGGCCGTAGCATAGACTAGCCTAGCATAGACTAGTGTAGCTTAGACTAGTCGTAGCGTAGCCTAGCGTAGACTAGTGTAGCGTAGCCTAGCCTAGCGTATACTAGTGTAATGTAGCCTAGTTATAGCGTAGTGTAGTGTAGACTAGCCTAGCATAGACTAGACATAGTTTAGACTAGCCTAGCAGAGGCTAGCCTAGCGTAGACTAGCGTAGTCTATTTTAGCGTAGTCTAGCGTATTTTATCCTAGTCTAGTGTAGTGTAGACTAGCGTAGCCTAGTCTAGCGTATACTGTTTTAGACTAGTCTAGTGTACATGACTAGTCTAGCGTACGCGACTTGTGTAGCGTAGCCTAGCCTAGTTGACCATAGACTAGCGTAGGAGAGCATTGGGGTAGGGAAAGCATTCCTGGAGCAGGTGTAAACTAGTGTAGCCTAGTTTAGCGTTGTCTAGCATACTAGCGTAGCAAAGCATTGCGGCAGGTAAAAAATTCCTGGAGCAGGTGTAGACTAGCGTAGTGTAGACTAGCGTAGTGTAGACTAGCGTTGCAGAGCATTGCGGCAGGGAAAGAATTCCTGGAGCAGGTGTAGAGTAATGTAGACTAGCATAGCAGAGCATTGTGGCAGGGATAGCATTCCTGGAGCAGGTGTAGGGCCCTTGGCGGTGTGTTGGGGAAAACAACCTGCTGAGCCCTCCTGATAGGAGCCCAGCCACCAGGGCATTGCTCCGCAATTGCATGTTGTTGACCCGGAATGTGTACAGAGGAGGCTTTTAATAAAAATAAACCTCATCCACACCCTGCATGAATGTGTGTAGGTGTGTGTGTGTGTTTGTTTAAAATGGAGGTGGAGAGGGTGCTTGATGCTTTATGATGGATGGAGGCTTCCCCCCTATTCCCCCCAGCAACACTAGAGTCATTGTTTCGGCATTGATCGCTGAACCAGGATAAAGCATTCCTCCCTGCTCTGAGAGAACAGATGCTGCTCTGCGGCACAAGCATACCTGACTGTCCCCTTTGTCATTACTCACTCACCACCGTGGCTCTGTAAATACTATCGCGCTCGTTGTCGGAGGGTGGTGGTGGGGGTAGGGGTGAGGTGATAAGCTGTTGTGAAGATGGCCTGTCAACCGTGTTGTCAGACAATAACTTCCTGGTGGCTCTCATGCATGACCTCTTTTTTTTTTTTTGTAAATGTATAATTGCGTCTTTTGTTCGCATGCCCACATGTATAATCTGTAATATGATCTGCCAGGGCTATCTAGACGTAATCTGATTGTTCTAACTGGAGATTTGGCAGCCACAGTCCACACTAAGAGAATGGGAATCATTGCTGTACAACACTGCAGGTGACAAAGTGACATTAAACGTACTGGTAAAACGCACAAGGTAAAGGGTTAGTCTGCTGTTATTTTGAGGCCTCCCTATTTAATAACGGCAATACTAACCTTATTCCACATGCAGCGACTACGTTCTTAGAGCAGCAACCGCCATTAGACAACCAATTAAAAACCACTGTGCCGATTCCTAAGAAGAGCCACTTTGAATTGTGCAAATTCATAAACAGAGCCGCAAGTTAGCTTTCACTCATCTATGGCAAGTGCCATCCAAGTTCCTATTAATTAGATAATTAGGGGTGGGAATCCCTAATTATTCTGAAACTATTGGACAGCTACAACTGTTTAGATGGCCTCATCTAGCTCTACCACCATTTAGAAACACGCTTGACTTCAATGTCATCTCACTAACCCACCCTGACTGGACCGCCAACACGGTG
>JAODTR010000016.1:1630212-1648352 GCA_025399935.1 Amblyopsis rosae
TTTTATTGAGAGAGAGAGAGAGAGAGAGAGAGAGAGAGAGAGAGAGAGAGAGAGAGAGAGAGAGAGAGAGAGAGAGTGCAGGATCTGTCCAGAGGATTTAAAAAGCTGTCACTTAGGATCCGTCGATGCTTCCTTGTACTACTGCCCTGCGTCCATGCCCCCCTTCACCCCTCCCTCCTACATCTCCGCATGTGGTCCTATTTGGCTCTGGGGTGTGTGTGTGTGTGTGTGTGTGTGTGCGTGTGTGTGCGTGCATGTGTGTGGAAGCAAGCTGAAGCTGTTATCATTTTCTCGAGGGCTCTGAAGCTGTAATCTCTCTCTCCCCCCTCCATCCATCTCGACATTCTGATAATGTGCATGTGTAGCTGCGCTGTGTGTGTGTTCGTGCGTGTGTGCGTGCGTGGTGTGTACATGCGTGCGTGCGTTGTTGATATCCTCTGTGGGCCAATGTGACCAAGCCGTGCTCTTCTCATTGGATATGTTGATCTAGGTTCCGGAGGGCGTGACACACACACTAACACGAGGGGAACGGGTCTGGGAGGGGGAGGGGTCGGGGGGAGTTGAACGTCCAGCCAGCCGTGTCTGTCGTGACCATCGCAGGCGGAGGGGGGTGTGATGGATAGAGGAAGGTCTTTAGCCAGCGTCTCCCCTTCCCCCTGACACACACACACACACACACAGACAGGACACTGTGTGTAGGAGGAGTCCCGACAGGAGGCCGTTTTCACACGGCTGCCATCTTGACACAAACGGACAAATGTCCACTGTTTACTGCAGAATAAGTCGAAGGGAAGAAGCGGCTCCTAATGACCATCATGGACTCGCACCCCGCAAAGCAAATTTAAAATCAGTCAGCGATATACTTGCGTGCTTATACTTATAATTTTAATGTTCAGGATTATTCTGCCTGGCTATAATATTTCACGGCGTGTATCTGTCAAGACTATTAAGTAGCGTCGCAAGCCTTCGCTCGGCCTAATCTGCGAGCGAGTTTCTGTTGAACGACACGGGGAAATTCAAATGACTGGCATGCGTGACTTGCCCTGGCTGTAGCTGCTTGCACATGCCCTCTTTGAATGCTATTCAGCAGGCATCTGCTGTCAAGACTTCCAATACTCATCCAAGGGTTCCTTCCCAGCCCCCCTCCCACCCTCCACACACACACACGGCACTTGCCTTGAGCTCTGTCTAAATGACGTCGGTGGAAACACTCACGGAACGAGCGCTCTCGTACAGTGAAGCACAAAAGCAAACGGATGAAGACACGCATGTACGCACTCGCGCAAACAATGTCAGGCAGCCTGAGCTCCCTCAGGAATTTCAGTATGTCTGCTCACCACTGACTCTAACCCTACTGTCAACAGCCTCCCAGCCGTTTGCTCAGGGCAGATCATTAGATGCTCACATGCACTGGCTAGGCCTATGTGGTCTCTGTACCAACGCTGTACCGAATTCATTTCGCATTCAGTGGAGAGCAAGTGTCTTACATGTTTCTGAAACACAGGCACTGCTTTGTTTGTGGATTATTGAGACAATGTGGGGTCACGTCAACCGCCTGCATGAAGCAATGTCCAGAGAGTTTCTCAACAGGCTAGCTCCTGTAAGATGGTGGCTGATGTTGGCTGGTTCAGCCCATGCACAGTGCCTAAATGGATGTTTATTTGGTCTAAATTGGTCAAAAATAATGCACATAAGCATATCTTGTTATAACATACAATCCTTATCATGCAGAAAGAAACGAGGTGGGCAATTCTGTCTTTAACCCAACTTTTATTATTTCTGAATTATTATTAACTCATGTTAAACTGAAAAATTGGTCATTTGAAAATGACTTAAAGTGACAAGAAAAAAATAATTTCCCTCACCACCTTAATATTGCCATAATTTTAAGCATAAACTGGATCAATAAAACATTAATATTAGTGTCCATTCCTCTATTACATAACACTTTATTATTATTAGAATAATAACTTTTTTTTAAATGAGGTGAATCTGAGCAGATTTTAGTACTGGGAAAACACCATATGATAATTATTATTATATGACATTGACCATTGTTATTGTCAGGACCAGCTCAGAATTCTCCCACTGTAATTAGAATGCCTAATTGTGAGCTGCAGTCATTATGAATGCCAGTTGTTAGTGGTTACCTGTTGTTATGGTTACCGTTTCCCTCTGCTAACTGGCAACAAGATGCAAAGCGGGAACATGGAGAGACACCACACCACGCAGCCGACATCCAGCATCCACGCAGGCCTCCCCATTCATATTTCCACACACAATACGTAGTGCATACACATTACATGGACATATTACTGTACTGTACTGTACAATGTACCCTAACCGTCTGTTACATGATCTCACAAGCATATTGAGTGCATTTTTTATAAGAGCATTCACACACATTATCCCACACAGCATGTGAATGCTAATTCAAGAACACACATTGCCTCATCTGTAATACACCTTGTCCTGGTCAGAATTCACGTCTTATGCAAAACAATTTTATAATTTATGCAAATTAATATTTCAAAGGCTTGCACAAAGATTAGTATGCATACACCTTGCCCCTCCATCTCACCCCACCCCTGACACCCACACACACAAATTATTTGCCTTTACATTCAATAAATAAATAAATACACTCTCCAATTAATGGCTACATGCAGCATTAATACATAAAGACTTCAACTTGGATTCAGATTGCTTTGATTAATTACAACCATGTTCATGTTATGTCAAAAAAAAAGTCACCACTGTTTTAAATGCACGTTTATTAAAGGTATCCTAACCAGCCTAACTGCCCATGAAACCCACCAAAAGCATTTTCGTGCATGTGTATGCAGTGCATTAAATAACGTTGCCAATGGCCAAACACTCTGCGTTGTTTGAGCGTGTGAGGACATTGCACTAAGGGGCGGAGAGATGCACAAAGTTGTTCACGATGAGGATGAGGCATTAGATAAGGGAAAGAGATAAATATAGTAGCATGTCCTTTGTTTTGCTAATCCACCCACGGGGGCTAAGAAAGTAACCTTTAAAATAGGCCAGCCTTTCTCCTTTTTGTGAACGCACTCGCTCTCTCAACCACGGGATTGCATGGTTGTCTTTGTGTGTGCATTAGTGTGCATTGGTATGCTTGTGTCGTCAAGACTGCATTAGGAGCGTGCACGTGTGAATGCTTGTGTGTGTGTCATTCAAAGTGTTTGCAGTGTGTGCATAGTTTATATGTCCACATAACAGAAAGCCCACCCCCCCCCCCTATCACTCTACTGAAAATCAGCAGGAGAGGATACAACTGGGCTATATGAGCACCATAGACTATGAATAAATTGACAACCCCTCCGTGATGTCACCCATAGCTTTTCTCAAGAACTGGTTCCGTGCTGTGGCTCTGGCCGTAGCCATCTTTACAGTACCTGACTCTGACCCATGTAACTCTTCCCGTCCTTTATTCAATTATGGGCTACATGTATGGCTTATATATTTTTTACTGAATGGGGCGACTAGCTATAGAGACCAAAAACGTATTATTATTTTTTCATCAGGTTGTAAGCATGTTTATTTTGACTGTAGTCTGACATTTAACATGGAGGTATATGGGGATTGACTCCCTTTTACAGCCAGCCCCAAGTGGCCATTCGAGGAACTGCAGCTTTTGGCACTTCCGCGTTGTATAAATTTCTCAGGTTTCCGTTTGACGGGCACACACAATGGCACAGAGAGGCCGAAATAGGAGCTAATATACGTGGTATTCCTCATGAGGGAAACATGACTGTGTGCACGCTCCATGAGTGACTGCATCTGAGTGCATTAGGCGGCCCTCACAAATTATGCCAATAGAAAAAATGCCATATATACACAGTACTTATAGTATATGTACTAACATACTGTATATTTACTACTGTGTATATTGCCTTCTCTTTTAGATTCTATTCAGTCTTCTTGAAGTCATTTGTTTTTTAGACGTTTTTTTATTTGATTTATTTGCCAGTGTTGAAGAAGAGACAGGATCACATTACCTTTAAGTGCGAGTGAGGCCAACCACTTTTATTTCCACCCCAGAGGGGCTATGTAAATGCACTGCGCTTCTAATGGGGTTTAAGAAATGATGCTTGTTCTAAACTGCTTCAATAAAGGATTTTCATTGCCATTCATATATCATGACTCTGTGCTGTGTGAGGGAATACACGTTATCTTATGCGTGACATCACAATCAATCGGGGTCATTTCCTGTGTGCGTTGTGATTAGACGACCGGTCATGGACATTGGCCGTGTTCTGTGACACACCGGCAACATGAAGCAGGCCAGATGTCCACATGTATTTTTATACTGCGACATTAGTTGAACAATTTGTCCCACATTTAAAGTCCTCCTTCCTCTATAAGCTTCATTCGCTTGCAGCAATTGTGAACTAGTTCACTGTTTTCTCAAAAATAGTGTGTGTGCTGCTCAATTATAGGCCACTGAGTCACATGATACGTGTGTGTGGCACTCCTAGATTTGTGTTTGAAATGGCCCTTGTTGTTAGAATTATACACGGTACATATATTTCAGTCAGGACCACTCTAGTCAATATGAGTATTTTTATTTGCATTACAGTTATTTGGTGGTATGGCTCTGTCCTGGGAGCCCCCCACCCCCAGCTGATAATATAGCTCTGTCCTGGGAGCCCCCTCCCCCCCAGCTGATAATATAGCTAAGCTTGACTTTGTGGCCTGCCTGAACTACCATAATTTCCCGGCTATTAACCGTATATAAACCGCAGGTCAGTATTTTAGTATTTTAATGCACCCGTGTATTAACCGCAGTTTATTCAATGTTACGTTATCAGGTTGGAGGCATTTTTATGTAAAAAAAAAAAAAAAAAGTTCGGACACCAACCACTTCAATATACCGACCGGTATGCGCTATCTAGGCTACATAAATGATGGTAGGTTACTATTGTTTGCTACTGTGTTATTAACAAGCCAAGTCGCCAACAAACAGCATGGCTAAAAGAAACAGCATTATTAATATATATCTGTGCTTGCAGGAGATACGTGAACATGCTCAGGTTTCAGCTTCCTACTCAAAGTCTATACCAGGGTGATTTACCTGGATTTTACTCAAAAAATCTAATCATTTTATTTTTCTGTTCATTTATTTCCATGTTCAGTTCAGGTTGCTAGCGTTTGCCAGGTAGTAGGCTTATCCATTAGTCAGTAGGTAATGACACCAGCAATATGGAATAATGCATGCATTAACAGATCACAAGCAAATTCCAGAACCATCGACACAAAACCACATTCCTGCACAAGTTTCGTACAGACTTTGAAATGCGACTCCAGATGAGGATCCCCAAGAGGGCACAGAGACGTGTTCTGGAATTATCTTCGCTCAACGTGCACCGCGCGGTCACTACTCAGCATCATGCTAAAGAAAATGAAATATAACCGCGTGGACAGCTTTCATTGGGTTTAATTTCACGTTGTACATGTTACTGCACAGGCTGAAGCATATACTATGACCTATCCGAAACCGCGGCAAGACTGTAAACAGTTGGACTAATCAGACACTCATCTTTTTTTCTATATCTGCTTATTGGAATGTAGCCTATAAAAAGTATGGATAGCTTTTTGTCAAACGAGTGGTGTGTATCCTACTAATATATCGCCTTGCTTACAGTATCGCAATATATCACAATATATCGCATCATGGCCGCTGTATCGTGTACCGCATGTATCGTATCGCATTCTTGCCAATACACAGCCTTACGTTTGAGTGTTCAATAGCTGGCCCGTCTCATGTCTCAGCTTCTTCCCTAAACCCATGAACTTTCATGCAAAGTTGTGTTTCAAACAGTACAATAAACAGAGCAGAATGCACCAATGTCACTAATTACAGTTACTAATACATTGATTACCTTCATATATTATACTATAATGCAATTTTGAAGACAAGGTACAGTATGTTTTTGAGAAAGCATGTATGTCAGATAACCAATGACAGACATGAAAAGGCAAATTGCAGACTAACATCACCTGGCTGAAAAGTAATAGAACAAAAGTTAATTTCTGCTTTAAAGAAAGGCATGTGCTAATGTGTTCATCCAGGTTATACAGGCCTACTCAGTATTTAAATTGAGCACTTCATTTGATGACCAGCAAACATACCAAATGTAATATTAATTCTCTCCGTAAAAGGGGAAAAGAGGGGAAATGTGTCTTTGTGAAACAGTTTGTGGAGATTATGTAACAGTAAAGCCATGTGTAATGGCACTCATTATCATATATAGTTTACAGTTAGGCTAGTTATAGCTGCACTTTCACCAGGCCCTAAGAAGATTAGAGGAGCTTGAGCAAAGGCTAGATTTATTTTTATTTGAGACCCATTGGCTTTTATATGTTAAAAGTAAGACTAGGTTGGCAGCTGCCCAAAGGATCAGGTCTCTGTCCTTCAATAAACACTCATTCCAGTGTCAATGTTGAGACAAGACATTGGCAAAGCTGGGAAGTAACTAAGTACAAATATTTTAGTAGCTTTTTTCAGGTATCTCTATATCTATCTACTTTACGCAAGTATTTATTTTTCTGACAACTATTTCTATAACTATGCCCTATTTAACCCAAATATCTGTACTTTCATTACATTTTCAAAACAGGCTAGTTACTTTTGTGCTATATGTTAGTGCTATTATTTTGCATAATTGTGCGCCTTCCCAATATCATCAAGATAGATTTCAACCTAAATAGATTTGACAAAAACTGAATAAAATATTTTCCCGTAATTGCGTAATAAGATGAAACAGAAAAGAAAGGGTCAGCTCATATTTCATATTTTGGCATGTCTAATCCATCCCTGGCAATAAGATACAACGGGAAGCAGCTATGGTTGGTATAAGTGTTCTAAATAATATTTTTTTTAAATGCAGATTTACTATATTAACTGTAATACAGTTTTCCAGATATTATGTAATTGCAATATGTTTGTATTTAGTGTTAGGTTTTGAAATAAAGTGGCAGTTTTGAAAATAATGTATAAATGTGCATATTGTCCTGTAGGTAGACTTGTGGCTGTGTCTGAGAGAAAGGAATCCATGAAATGTGAAAGGTGTAGGGTTTATATTGAATCCATTTTGAGTCAAAGCAATGAAAAATAATCCAGTTTAACCCACAAATACTGCTGCTGAGTTCACAATGTTAAGAGTTTTGGGTCCTATAGCAAAACTATATCAGGATATATTAGGATAACATTATTTGATTAAATTCCTAGTATCTGTACTTATACTTGTTGTTTGTGTACTTTTGATACCTCTGGAGATTGGGGTCTCTATATGTCTAGTCTAGAAATTGAGCATGGTGTAAATGTTTTTAATGATAATAAATACATTATGGATTGGTATTATTTATGTCTTGTTGTCAACAGTAAAATATCGACAATATGAATCCGTATATAATCCCTTTCAAACGCGAAAGAGTCACGTGTGACTCTTTCAATTATCTCTCTCGCTCTGTGCTCGCTGAGTTGACTGTGACAGCTTGCCAGACATGCAGACACATTTTTAAAGCCAACAATTGGTGAACAACACTTTTCCTGTCAGTAGGCCTAATCGTTACTTTCTCATCCGGGTCTTCTTTCCTCTAGTGGTAATATTTACTTTGTCGAAAGCACTAGCTGGGTGGTGGCTTGTGCGTTTGAATACGCTATTTTAACAGGAAATACTCCTGAAATGTGACTATATCTCTCTTTATCTGGAGCGAACAGGTTTTGCTGCTACCATCGAAACAAGGATTTTTTTTTCAACTTTAAAATGTGTTGTTTTGAATAAATTATTAATGGCTCCGCGATGGAGATAGCCTTGGTGAGTTTTGAGAACGGCGGCTCTAAAGGGAGCGGTGGCAATGTCGACGAAACCTGCCGGAACGCGCTGGATCGTCCTTACCGACCTTTCGTACAAAGCAGACCCTTCGAGGACTACAATAAAGAGCTGAACACCCTCGGTGGACCTCGACGGAGCTCGTGGAAGATCAACGACATGAACAACACGTTCAGCTGCAGCGAGAATGCCATGGATGCGCTTTTACGCGCGGACCACAGTCCGCATCTGTTCGATGAGGACATGTTGGACATGGACATGGAGAGCAACGAGAGAGTGCTCATAAACATAGCGGGTCTGAGGTACGAAACACAGTTGGGTACATTAAATCAATTCCCTGATACTTTACTAGGAGACCCTACAAAAAGGATCAAATACTTTGATCCACTCAGGAACGAGTACTTTTTCGACCGCAACCGACCAAGTTTTGATGGCATATTGTATTTTTATCAGTCTGGGGGAAAGATCCGGAGACCGGTTAATGTTTCAATAGACGTTTTTGCAGACGAGATTAGATTTTATCAACTGGGTGAGGAGGCCATGGAGAGGTTTCGCGAAGACGAGGGATTTATAAAAGAAGAAGAGAAGCCATTGCCTCAGAATGAGTTTCAGAAACAGGTATGGCTCATATTCGAGTATCCTGAGAGCTCCAGTCCTGCTCGAGGCATCGCCATCGTGTCCGTGCTTGTCATCACCATATCCATAATCACGTTCTGTCTGGAGACGTTACCGGAGTTCCGGGACGAGCGCGAACTCCCGGTGGCCAGCCGACAAAGCAACAGCAACAGCACCGTCCCCCGCCCCTCGCTCACCTTCACGGACCCCTTCTTCATCATAGAGACCACATGCGTGATCTGGTTCACATTTGAGCTCTTCGTGCGGTTCTTCGCGTGCCCCAGCAAGTCTGAGTTTTCCAAGACCATCATGAACATCATAGATATAATGTCCATCATGCCTTACTTCATCACGGTGGGGACGGAGTTGGCAGATCAACAGGGTCAAGAGCACCAGAACGGGCAGCAGGCCATGTCGCTCGCCATCCTCAGAGTTATCCGTCTGGTGCGGGTGTTCCGCATATTCAAGCTGTCCAGACACTCCAAAGGACTCCAGATTCTCGGACAGACCCTCAAAGCCAGCATGCGAGAGCTGGGTCTCTTAATATTCTTCCTCTTCATCGGAGTCATCCTCTTCTCCAGCGCGGTCTTCTTCGCTGAGGCAGACGAGCCGGAGTCGCATTTCTCCAGCATTCCAGACGCCTTCTGGTGGGCCGTGGTCACCATGACGACCGTGGGCTACGGCGACATGAGGCCGGTGACGGTGGGGGGGAAGATCGTGGGGTCGCTTTGTGCTATAGCCGGCGTGCTGACCATCGCTCTGCCGGTTCCCGTCATTGTGTCGAACTTCAACTACTTTTATCACAGAGAAACAGACCAGGATCAGTCATCTCTAAAAGATGAACAAAACAGTGGCCGCGCAAGCCCCGACTTGATACGGAAAGGCAGTAAATCGTCCGTAAAGTCGGAAGACGTGGAAAAAAACGAAGGGGCCCAGCCGGCAGAGAAGTCAAACGTGAAAGCCAACAGCAGCCTGGACATCAAACGATCTCTTTATGCATTCTGCTTGGACACCAGAGAAATTGAACTGTAGTTTGAAGAAACAAAAAACAAAACAAAAAAAAAAAAAAACTTTTAAAAGACGTTGGCATGTGTTGAATGAATTCCCCTCATTAATGACCTCTAATTGGATCAAGACGTTGGAATCCTGGGAAAACTACATTTTTTTATATATTATTATTATTATTATTATTATTATATAATTATTATTATTAAACGGCCAAATATGATCCACATATGCCAGAACAGGCCCCATTGTCCACGTGAAAAATATATCTTATGGAATTTTCCATGGAGGCAATAAAATTTCCCAATTCTAATTCCCAAAGTCACCATACAATGTGACAAAATACGGCTTATGTGCGAGATAGGCTATAGCAGAGATACTAATACTAATCAAATATGGCAGGACTAGAAAAATTACTTGCGCGCATAACATCATGGAGAGGATTATGTCTATTGAGACGGCTGGACGCGGCCTTAGCTGATAACCAACCCACAACACAATTGGCTTGTTCAGCCAATCGGCCTACATTAAAATTATACAATTTATTTTCATATGTCGGCCAATACAGTGTTTAATCTGTTGCATTTGATGCATCTCCGCTATGTACATATTTCTGTTATAGTTCTATTTATTTATTTATAATTAAATACTGTGTTATTGTAGATCTTAAAGAAACATTTAAAAAACGGCACAGAACATCTTGGCTACATGGTTTTCTTCACTCAGGTTCAAGGCTATGGCCTACAATTGTTTTTCCTTTAGTTTTTCAGCGCTACTCGCCTACTGGAAGAGGATATATATTTGGAAAATATTTGTTAATTAAAGACATTGACAGTTGTTACCTATCATCTGAAATGCCAAACATTTTAGTAAAACGGACACACAATGGAATGAGGAACAACACCAAAATGCGACCAAACAGAACTGCGTGAAGTGGGACACGTGAAAAGACAGTCGACCTCCTCAGTAGGTACGTGTGGTCGGCCAAATAATACTTATTAACGGTGCATTTTTGTGAATTACCTTATAGTCAGGGACTATAGGCTTGGGTGGTGGAGGAGCTGTTCTTTCAGCACCACATACAGTAAAGCCGGCGCTATAGACCCTCTTCACCACACTGAGCTATTAATCAGTAGCTACACCAATTCCATTAACTCATTGTCTAAAATGGAATCTACAGCCTAGCGCTAATCTGTAGTATGATCACATGTGACATTCAAACATTTGAAGCAGGTTAAAAGGGCTATACTCAGCCTAGTATGTCCACATATTGTTTTAAAGAGCTATAAAAAGCACTAAACGAATAATTTCCTATCAGGTCTGATAAAAATGATGTGTTTATAAAAGTGTTTACTGACTTTAAAGGCAATAGCTTTATTATTTTGATATATCACATATGCAACACACACACACACACTAAGGTGGCAATGAGAACTTGCTGAAGGTCAGTGGAAAACTGTGCTACTGTAGATATGCAGGTCAGTGTCTTTCTGGTTGTCTGTGCTAAACCCTGCCTATCTGCCTCACTGGTACTGTTGGCTGAATGGCAACAGGTGGGGTCTGGGGCTTTACAGACGTGACTAATTTCACTGTGGTCTACTCTGTACATGCCTGTGCGGCGCGTGACATTCCAGCTGGTAGATGACCTACCAGTGTCATGTTTGGTATGCTGCTGTGTGCAGAAGATCATTTGACCGCATGCTGCAGAAACAGAAAGGTTGTCTCTTCCATTCCACAATGGAGTATAGGGTCTGGGCTTAACTAAGAAACACAGTAGCTGTCCACTGAGCACGCTCCAAATTATTTGATTAATTGTGTAGTCATCAGTCAGTCTCTCTCTCTCTCTCTCTATACAAATGTAACATTATCTAGGTATAGGATCAAGCATTGCGAAAAGCGATGTTGCGAGTGCATTCTTCTCCCACGGTGCTTAGCTCTATACACTTCTTCCCAGCTGCTGAGGCATCCGACCACATTTGAAGCAGCGACATATACTAGCAACCCCAACGCCTCATGTATGCTCCATAACATCTGTTATGAAGTATTACATTTGTTTAAGTGGCTGATGATAATAGTGGGCTAAGCTGAGACCAGAGAGGTCTGCCAACCCTTGTGTGTCCTGTACACGGCAAGACGCTGGTCCTCTAAATGCACATCAGCTGCCTCCTGACAGAGGGATGAACCTAAGGAGAGAAATGACAGAAGAGAGAAGGGATAGAGAGATGGCAGGAGAGGAGAGGGTTGTTTGTTGCTATGGTGTATCACACTCGCAGCGTGAGTCGGTTTGATACATAATTGTCGCCCTACAGCACTTCCTGATATTCTGTTGCTTTTGCTCCCGATATGTGACAGTTAGTTGCAAAGGTCCCCAGAGTTACATGTTGTTGCGTGTGTAAATAGAGTTAAAAGTCACCCTCATTGTCTGATTAAAATAGTAAAACAGAAATTAGTGGTTAACTTTGAGGTACCTTGATCTTGGGCTTCATTTAGGGCACCGATTTATATATTAAATATGATTTATGCAACAAAAAACAAACCTTACTAGTCTATGACAGGGGTTTTCAAACTATTCAGCTCGCGACCCCCCAAAATAAGTGCCAGAGACTTGCAACCCCCGCTATCCCCAGAGGTGGTATAAGAATGACAGCCATAATATTATAATATTATTATTATATTATGATAGTATTTTAATATAGGCTAGTGGCAGAATACATCAAAGTAATGTATACTACTATACTTACAATTATGGCTATGGCATTTAAATAATTTTAAAATGTTACTTCATTTCTGAAAATCATCTTGTGACCCCCTCATCTGTGTCTCACGACCCCCTGGGGGGTCCCGACTTTGGTTTGAGAACCACTGCTCTATGACATGGTTATACTTGACCTGCTGGTTATGAAAACTGTTTCCCAAGCTACCTGTTTGGTATGGCGTCAATCTGCTCTGCCATTCCTTTGATCTCATCTTCCAGATAGGTTGGTTCCCTCTTTTGGTCCATGCTATTCCTGACTAAACTGTATTTTGTGCTAGCATCACACAAGGGGAAATCGCTAATTGTAGGACTTGTTCAGATACCTTAAATTTGAAGTTAATTTGAGATCTATAGATCACAGGTGTGTACATAAAACATTTCCAGCATCTTTTATGAATCAAACTTGCACAATGATGTCAATTATCTTAAGAGTTCAATATTATCTAACAACATTAATTAATTCATATACGCAAGTCATGCAGGTTATTGTTTGTTTTAGCAGCAGTTCATTGGGTGCATTGCAGAAATAGATATATATGCAAGTAATTTATTTGTCGATTCATTGTGATGATGTCAGCCACAAACAGTCATCAGTATGTGTATGTGACAATAAAAGCACCTTTACTTTGACCTTTATCAGTCATCAGCTCACACCTGCTTAATCATGTCAGTAACTATTCTTGTTGGTTTTCGTATACGGTGCAAGTCCTGGTCCTCCCATGCCTGTAAATATGGTATGAGTCAAACAGCTTGATTGCCCTGCTACTATAGGCCTAAGTATGTGTTAACAATTTGATTTGCTAGTTGAAAACAAGACTAATTAAATACACTTTGTATCAGAGTGGCAGCAAACTCAAGGCTAATATCTGCTCTGGGCATACCTGTTGCTTCACTTATCATGGCAGGTGGTCTGCAGTTTAACATCTGGTCTCGCACAACAGAACTCAGAAGCTAAGATACCTCTTCTATTTACATTTACAGTACTTGCAAATGTCTCATACTCATTGTTATTGAAATAACCGAAATGTGTGTTTCAGGCCATGCTATGTTGCCCAAGAGAGGTTTAATCTGGTAAAATCTGTTTTCTATCCCCCAATTGATTTTCTTGTAAGTGTGTAAATATCACAAAGCCAAAGCCACTTGAGATTGAAGACTAGATGAATTTTTAATTTGTACTGCAATGGATTGTTATATCAACGATGAGGTGATGTTTTTGCATTACAATTAAGCCACTGAGAACCGCAGCACAAATATTTTAGCCAGTGGTGGAAATGCTTTGTATTGCACTGCAGCCAATTGATGATGTCAAGGACCCAGTCACAATAACAACTAGATTGTGATATGAGGGCTTACCAGCTGAATTTCTGAATACACCATCGTGTTTGTACATACTGTATGTGCTACAGCCACGGCCAGCTGGTCATTGGTTGGATCACGTGGGGTAGCTGACCCATAAGATTTGAGAACTGGATTTCATTCACAAACACTACTGAAATATCTCTTACAAACATTACTGAAATATTTATCCAGCAGACAAGCACTATACTGAAATCTCTCACGAACACCATTTAAATATATATCGCAAATACAATTGAAATTAGTCCTACATTTCATCGAAAATGCTCACACTACACTTGTTAAGTAGTACGCAATATGATTTTCAGTACTTTGTATAAGCATTTCATGCTGTATATGTATTTAATAATCTTTTTTTGTAGACTACAGTGAGGTCATTACACATTTATGCAAGTGCATTTCACACACATATATAGTGGTTGTTGCATGTAATTAGCATATTCTCATCTGTGGTGGAAGTACACTACCAAATTTGGATTTTATTATATAACATTATAGTACAAGCGTCACTTCAGATACAGTAGAAATGAAAAACGATAGACGAAATAATGATATTACACCAGCAGTGGCTAGATGACATGGCAAAAAAAAATTGTATTTAAAGGTTAAAAAACCTTTTATTAATTATCAACTGAACACATGATTAGCTGGATAACACGGGACGCTCACAAGGACCGGCACATGGTCCCGCGTCCAGCGGTCGTACATCCTGGCATATGACCGCATGTGATTTAGTGAGCCAGAGGTTGCACTGATATCTCCTGATGAGGCGATCTGCTTGCTGTTTGTTGAAAGCCACTGTCCAAATGCTAGCAAAGTATCAAAATAAATGTAGCAAATTCTGTTTAAAATGTTAACTGTACAACATGCATGTATAGAAAAAACGTTCATTTGTTTTTATTTTTACAATAAACGAGCAGCTCTTAAGTAAAAATCCTGGAGAAATATGACTATAATAATCATACTTTGAAATGGAGTTGATAGCTCTAATTTCAGCTGATATAGCATCGGCACTTATTTATAGCTCGACTACAGAGACTTTAAAAACACAAATCCTTTATATTTGCACCAATAACATTCAACACATTCTTGAGCTGCAGCATGTATTCCACTTGAGATTAGAAGCTCGCTGAAAGCCATCATTTAAATAACCTTGAGGCTTTCAGAGCAATTTTCTCATGCATGAAAACATTGACACACAAGAGCTCACCAGGTAATGTCAGGCTAAATGTGGAGGTGTGGTTTTCACCATTAATCAAAATAGTACCTATTTATAGATTTACACATAATTTCCTTTTTTTTCCAGACAGTTTAACAATCTGACACACTCAAAGCAAAGACCTCTGCATTGAGCTAATGTAATTATAATAAAAACGTATTTATTAACAAATACTGTATACACGTGTGTGTGCCCAGACAAGGAAATGGTGGTACATTCAATCTGAACTGCTAAAGCTTGCTGTAACTTGCTCACACTGACCTTTATATTGACTGGAAATTCACATTTATCCTGGTTTAGCTCTAATCTGTGAAAAATTGATAAGATAATATATTGTAGGTCGTCAAACGCATGACTTAAATTGTCAGGCAGATACTGAGCTGAGGTTTTAACAAAAGTTAAAATTGAAATCAACAATGTGTTTTTTAAGATGTGAGCATTGCCAGACACAATTTTTAAGGCTAATGAATCTAATGTGGGCATTCATGTTTGATGTTAAGCAGTTACTATACCATTTAGGTGAGAGACAGGAGACTTACTGTCTGGGTGCAGCGTTGACATGGCACCCTAACTCGAGGTGGTGTAAAATCAATTTAGCACACACACACACACACACACACACACACACACAAACATGGGAGGCAGCCTCAGGAGACGATTAGCTGTCTCCTTGTCATTACAGCTGCCAAACTAATCCTGTAATAAAACACACTTGGACAAGATTACCAGAACAAACTTGATATCACAACCAGTCAGTGACATCGTGATAAGCAATTCATTTTATTGAAAATCATTGCTATTGAAAACGTGGCTTGTGTTTGTTGACAGGTAAGACACAATAATTAAAAGTGTATAGATAAACTAATAAACTAATAAGATAAGCTTCTAGACAATGACATATCCTGTTAGGTCATGTCATGAATGACAAAACAACAGAATATAACATTGACATTATATAGATCAATGTGATGCAGTCAGACATCTTCATTTCTAACCACATTCTCCATTCATACTCCTGAACGCTGAATGTTCATTTGTAATTCATTTAAAATGTTGCAATTTATTTATATATATATATAATAGTCAAAAGTCATTCCCACAATTAACATGTGGAAAGGGTAAAGATCTTATTATTATTTAAAAATTTTGTTGATAAATAAACTTCTAAGGCTACATTCAGACTCCACACAAATCTGGCCCATATCCAATTTTTTCGCCCTAAATATTGTACCTTGTGAAGGATATTAGTGGCAAACTATTAGATTTTCTCAATAGGCTCAATCTAATCTCTCTTGTTGATGGGTATGCGCATTCTCAACAAGGATTTAAGCCCCCGGTTGCATAAGAATCAATCTTCTGTATGGAGACACAGCCATAAGGCCAACGTCCACAGCGCTACTGCAGTCACTGTACTGATCACAGGCTTCGTCAGCGGTCAACATCTGAATGCCTCAAATCTATCTTTCAAGTTTTAAAACCTCAGCTTCATGATAAAAGGCTGTACTGGCATAATCTTGTAAAATAATGACCAAACGCGCCCCGTAATAAACACTTGGTCAGTCACATGGCGTCTTGATGACTATTTTTGTAAATCAAATTAGAATGTTCGCTTGAGACGAACACAACCGGTAATGGCACATAGTAAATTGACTACTGCCTCAGCCATGTATTTTAAACCTGGGCTATGCTGGATCATTAAAATCACCCACTCATGAAGATGTGAACACACCACTAAATAGGAAATGATTGCCTCATTGCTGTGTGATAATTAAGGGGGTTTCAGCTGCACCGTTCAGATGGCTTGAGGTCTGTGACATGGAAATGTAGGATGCGCTTATGTAACCTAATTGTTTAGCCTTAGAGGAGAGCGGTAATCTTAAAAAACAGGGAAAGCATTGTAAGGGCTTGAATTAATCATCAATATGTAAACTCTACAACCGAGTATGCTAATGTGGCCCTCTTGGTGGTTTGCTCCCCTGCCTTCTTTTCCATGTAAAGCTACGGGTTCCTTTTGTGCTGTGTGTTTATGCTAATAGGTGGGTTAGCACGCTGGAAGGGCTGACCTCTAACTGGAACTAGTGCCTGCAGTGCTTTATAATAAGCATCACCTTCACATCTACACTTTGAATATGATTCACTCGAGCACATCACACACACGTGCACGCACGCACACACACACACCAAGGGAATTGTTGATATGGCCAAATATATTTTTGATATACATTTGTGATATGAGTACCTGCTGTCTCTGGTCTGGAACTTGTCCTTATCGTTATTAAAACACGTTTAGCTATGTATCGTGTTTTTTGTTGTTTTTTTGGAAGCTGTAATGTATCTATAATGTAGCCTAAGGTATTCATTTTATGGGAGCACAACAATCAAATAATAACAGTATACTCTCTGTAATGTGATGTGGCTGTTAGCTATGGGTAGTGAAGCCAGTAGAAACCAAGGGAAACAACCAAGAGGAGCTAGGCGAGCTGTAGTCTCGCAGAGCCAGCCTTTACATACGTAAAGACAGGGATATAGCGCTGGCTAACTGCGTCAGTATGTATCAGACGTTCAGCATACAGTTGCCTATGTGACATAGTGGTAATGAACGGAAGAGTCTGAGACTAGGCAAGCTGTGATCTAGCCAGACATAGCGCCAGGGATCCACACGATCATGTACATTGCTTTCATTACTCCTTCCCACCGTGGTCGACGATGGTGACCTATTCTCACTGCCATAGTCTGCTGCTGCTGCATAGCGCTAATCACATGCTCAAGCCGATTGATGCTGCTTCTGGACAACACTGGTAGAAATGAACCAATGCCTCTCTTAGTGCTTAGGGGATAGCATAAACCCACGTGCTGAGTCACCTCCATTGTGTATTATTTAAGACTACTAGTCGTGCGTAATGATGCGGAGCCCCCGCGATTGCTCATTGACAGAAGAGTGTCTCTATTGCCTCATATTGTGACAGCACAGAACTGCGTACAGCGTAGTTTTTCATATAAGGTGCTATGTGGTCACATGGAGGGATGTAGTGCCAGGACAGATATAGATGGCATACGTCTCCCGCTAGACTGCACACAACAGCGCCGGAACGTAAAAGGTCAGTGTACGCACCCTCAACGAGGCTCCTTCTAATCGAGGAACTCGAGCCCGCGCAATGCTTTAGCCATGCAGCAAGCTACATCTCTGTGTCTCATGTCTCATGTTAAATTACACTAAATAGAGACAAAAATTGTTTTTTACTTGATTGTTATTCTCAGAAGACCCCTATGAAAGATCATCTAAGAGGAGAGGTTACCCTGCCCGGAGGAAGCCCGGGGCCCCCGTCTGGAG
>JAODTR010000016.1:1648452-1669501 GCA_025399935.1 Amblyopsis rosae
GTGTGTGTGTGTGTGTGTGTGTGTGTGTGTGTGTGTATATATATATATATATATATATATATATATATATATACACACACGTCATATTTTTTGGTAATTAGTAGTCAATAAATGCACCGATTTACTTTTAGTATTTAGGCTAACTTCCAATAATTATTTTGAGGCTCTACGATCCGCCATTGCTGTGAAGAAAACTTTCCCATGTTAGTGAACGGAGATGGCGTAACTCTGTTCTTTCCATGGCTCTGGTAGAAGCTATAAAGTAATGAACTTTAGGCATAACATCACAGTAATAAGCAAACAACAGCTTTTATTCCCGTGGCGATGGAAACTTGGGAAGGAGCACAGCCTGTGTGCGAGCGTGCGTGCGTGCGTGCCTTACTTCCTGTATTCGTGGATGTAGAGGCGGTGCAACGTGGCCTGCTGCATGCTGAACACATAGATGACGGTGCGGTGCAGAATGTCGCTGGTCTCGGCGAAGAACTGGTCGAAGCCCCAGCACTTCTCCTGGTCGGCCTCCAGAATGTTGGCCAGGACGGGCGTCAGCAGACTCTGCAGGCCCCTGAAGTAGAGGGCATAAGGTCAGGTCGCTCTGGGATACGGGATGTGCACTTTGGTCATACCGACAGCTCCACAGGGCTAGGTGGATAGAGAAAATGAGCGAGTATTCCAGCGCTCCTCATTCCAGAATTCCTCATATATTGGAATGTAACGTCCATTTTCTACAATGGTAAAACAAACAAAACAACATCTAAAAGGCTAAGTTTTAAGTATTAAATAAATGGACCTGATAGAGAATAGTAAATAACGGAATTGGCTTCTCGCACTGATGCTCATTTAAAGCATAGACACGAGCATCATAAACCGTTCCGAGGTATTGGATGACATTGTTAACGGGGAGCTTACTTGGAGAGGCTGCAGGAGACTGGCATTTCTGTACTCCACTCTATGTTGCCGTTCTCAAACCTCTGCTGGCCAGAAATGGTTCCAGACGGCTTCTCTGTGATGATCTTGTACCTGACAGATGAGACATGCTGCTGAGTGAATAGTCCTCAAACATAATGAGCAAACTCACCTCAAAGTAAACAACTTGAAAAGGGAAAAGATATTAAATATAATACAACAATACAATTCAAAAGTAGGTGATGTTTCCATAAGAGAACTTCTACTGCTAGCCATTGTTAGCACAGAATATTTACTTCCCTGCTATCAAAGGCTATTGTTCTAAATAGAAGAATATTAAACTGTTAAAACTCATGTTATTGTTATTACTAATACTTGGATTTCGTTGAGCTAGAAAAACACAAATTAATAATAAATCTAATAAAAAACGTTTATTTTGTTAACCATTCTTACATCACTTCCTTGTTCCTGCGCGGCCCTTCAAAGGGCCGGAATGGAAGGATGCCGGTGGCAGCGTGATAAAAGGTGACTCCGATGCTCCACAGGTCCACAGTGGCCCCATATTTCTTCTGATGGTCCTTTCTCAGCACAGCACGCTCATACATGTCAGGGTGCTACATAGAAACACATAAGTCAGACCACAATGAAGGTGCACTAGCTAGCCATGCTAACAAGCACAATTAACAGCACTACGACTATGCTAATGCTTACTCAATGAAGGGGTCATTTGAATGTGGGTGAGCGTACGCTACTGGCACGACCTACCAGGTATTCCTCGGTTCCGTACAGTGAGACGAACTGTTCGTCGTCGTCCAGCTCTCGGGCTGCGCCGAAGTCCGTTAGCTTATAGACTGAGCGGCCGTCTTCGCCAATGACGCGCATTATGTTCCCCGGCTTGATGTCACGATGCACAATGCCATACTCTCTCAGATGGTTCATTCCCGCCACTGTAAAACACAAAGCAAGTACAAGCTACACACTCACATAATGGTACGTTGTATTGTATGATCACGTAGCAACTTGGTGGTTTCTCAGCAGACACTATCATTGGTTTAAACAGCCCACAAGTTCACGACGGTCAAAGCACTTCCTCACCGACATCCTGTAGAACTATGAGGAACTCATCCTCTGGTAGTCCATAAGCATTAGACGACTCTTCAAGCACTGTGTAGAGACTCCCACACGGGCAATACTCCATCACTAGGACCTTGTGGCGCGCGTTGGACTAGGGGTAGATAAACAAGGTTATGCCGTACTATTCATGTTAGTGGAAACTAGTTTCAAGCGGGTTTTCTCCTTTAGTTCGTTCTCGAAGCTAGAAAGTTAGCCGTTGGCTACAAACCTCTTCCTCCACAGCGAAGAGCTTCACAATGTTCTTGTGGTTGAGTTTTTTCAGCACCTCAAACTCTCTCATCTGGACATCCAGCGGTCGGAGGAAACTCAGGTTGTTGAACACTTTCACCGCGTAGAGGTCCCCCGTTTTCTATTATGGGATACAAAGTGATTACACACTTGTAAGCAACTGCTTGAGGTAGTGAATCTCAAAAGCAAGAGGTGACTTTTGCTGCACCATTATAGATGCCACTCTATCTGGGAGACCAGATTGAGGTAAATTTACCCCCATGCATCAAGAAAAGACGAAGGCTTATAAACACCATTTTCTTTCAGAATTAAACAAATGTAATTATGATGAAAACATCCTGTGACTCTATCCAGGAAATTACATGATTGAATTAAGCCTAGCACAGGCCAACAGATACTGATATTCACCTTAGATGGGTTACTGTACTTTATGGTCTTTATAGAAATTAAAAATATTTTTTATTATTCTGAAATGTAATATTTTCAGTCTGTGACAGTGACATTGTTTCACCATATGTGTAAGTGAATGCTCACATTTATACAACGATCAGACAACATTTCAATGCCAGTTCCAGTTGAGTTAATTTCAAAGGGTTTGCAAACCCTTTAAAGAAGAGTTATGGCCTGTTTCGTAATGCACTTCATAGAGCCAAATAGTCAATTCAACAATAATGATCAGGTTCAGACTAATCCTCAAACTGGAGACACTGTGTTTATGGCTGTGGGAAAATCCCTTGTAGAGGGGAGAGGGGTGTTTCAAAGCCAACCCAGTAGCACACTCTCGTAAACTAGCCAACTCTACCTTACTGAGGGGGAAGGAGTTGAAATAACACTTTACACAGCCACACCCATTCTCCTCAGTGAGTCACAAGATAAATATGTAAAGTGGAAATATTCCTCTTGCACATATTTAGCACATCCAAAAGGTGGAGTCAGCCATCGTAAGATGCACTTTTTGTCAAAATAAGACAACATCTCATCTGCTAGATTGTGTGTGTGCTGAAAAGATTATTTAGTGTTTCTAAACTACCCTGGCTCTGTATATGGGAACACAAGCAACGTGGTGCAAACCGCACCACACTATCAAACTCTGGGGGCGGAGCTTCTGAGAGCCCTATGGCATTGAAGGAGAGGTTTTTGTGTTTTGAGTTCAAATATCAACAATAAATAACTGATTCCACCTTTAAGAGGTGCATGCACTCTTTTCCAGTCATGTTCTTAGATTATCACATTCCACACTAATTCTAAAACTAAAATTATTATAAACTATCTCTTCAACTGAAAGTATGAATATAGTAACTCCACTGTTACTTGATTCATAACTACTGGATAGAATAAACGTTGTGCGACTGTTAATTCTAATAAAAGTAAAACATTAATTATCCATGCCTCAAGGGGATTCCCCAAACACACCTATAGCTACCTATGTGGGTCCATGAGCCCCTAATGCAACTGTCATTTAATCCTGTGTAAATCAGGACAAGAGGCCTCTTGAGGTAGCATTTTGTGTTCAACATTACTAGATGTACAGTATACTGCATGTTCAGTCCCCATAAGACTTGGTCTATTAATGAATGCTGTAATTAACAACAATTAGGTCATTTAGGTTGTTTTTCCCCCTCCATGCTTACAGGTAAGGTAAATCTGACTTTCAATTACTCATGACTCATTTCCATAATCTTTAAAAAGTCTATGAATGAAAGAAAATTTGAAAGCAGGTTGTTGATCACATGCATAGTGTAATGGGCCCACCTTGTGTCTCCCACGGTATACATTTGCAGTAGCCCCCTGGCCCAGCAGGTCTGAGATGAGCCACAGGTAGTTTGTCGTGCTCTGCATTGTGATGGCCTCAACTGACCTTTTAAGTAAACATCATCAGGTTACACCGACCTCACAACATGCCACTTTAGAAGATCTGACTACAGACAGACAAGAAATTATATTAGTGTAATATGAAGAGCTCATGTTTAATGGAACACATGCTATACCTGGTCTATAAAGCCAGTGTGTCAAACATCAACATCAAAATAACAGTCAGAATACTAAGCAAACTTCAACCTCCATATAATGTCCAAATATCAGATAATGACAATTATGCTTTGCTGACTTGATCAAAAAACTGGATGTTACTGGAAAAAAAAAGTATATATTTTATATTATATTCTTTTGGCTTTTGCATAGGGTTCTATCTTTAAGTTATGCACATATTAGCCCATTTATTCAATTATAATTTCTTCTAATTTCAGAGTGACGTGACGTCACACAGTTTCAGTGGGGAAATGGGAAATTCCCCCTAGGCCTCAAGCAATGAGTTATGAAATAAGGTATAGCGATATGGTATTTATTAAGATATTACGTAGATTTTTATTATTGTGACCTCGGCACCCATTTTTAGAAAACTCGGCAGTACATAAAAATAATAAATTAATCTTCAATATTGCAAGAAAATACGTGCGCCAGTGGGCTAATACTGGAGAAATGCTGTAAAATAAGTGGGATACCGGTACTTAAGGTTATAGATCTATTAAATATAATGATTTCACTTTACGTACAATGGACATCCAGCCTATGCAATCGGAACTAAACAGATACATTGTTACATAAGCATACATTAAATTAATATACTATTTGCCAAACAATTCGACATTTTTACACATTGAACGTCATGACTCAAATATCTAGAAGGAATATATGTCATATTAAAACAATATTATAACAATAATGGCCTACTGCTAAGACAAAAAACATATTGTTTATTTCCTTACCCTTCGCTAAATCCTCTTCCGTGGGTTCTTAATCACATGATCAAAACTCTTCAATCACAACGAGGTGGAGGTTGGCTATGTTCTGTGAAATCACCGTAAATCTCATAGAAGAAGAGAAGTGTGTGTGTGTGAGTGTGTAACCTTATCTAAGCTACCAGGTTTTTATTTCAGGTGGTATATTTATCTCTTTGCTCTCTGGCTGTATAGGGCATTTGGCAACTGGGTTGGAAATCCCTTTCTAATCGTGCGAGGAACCCTCTTTACAGATTACCGTAATGACACGTGATAACTGGAACAAAAACGAAACCTAGCATTAAACAATAACTTTGGTTTAATGTGTGATAATAAAAAGACCAGACGCTGCTGACAAATCTATGCCTGACGTTGTGTATTCTTATCCTATACAAAGGCCACGTACTACGATATTGTTCCATATCTTAAATTATTTGCTTTTCGTATATAAACAAATATATAAAGTCATTTATATGAATGTTACATAATTAAAGTAAAGCCTTTTATTAATTAAATGTCACTATGGTAAATTGAGGACAGGATGGTGTTAGTGTATGGGTGTAAATACTATTTACAATCGCTAGGTGGTGCCAAAGATGTCCTAGCCATCTTTCAAAGAGAACAATGATGATAGTGCATGATCTGGAGTATATAACTGTAAACGTAAAATAGTTTACCATTTATACATGTGTGAAATCAAGATACCATCATACCAGACAAAAGTTTTAGTAGGTAAACTATTTAGACAAGCTACACAAATAGTGTAAATTTTTATTATTTTATTTTCTATTTGAATAATTTTGAGTGTGGAATTTGATCATACCAAAGCTAGGGTTGAATAAACCGTCATTTCTATCTTCCATTAGTGTTTTACTAGATTAACGTTTGTGACTGCACATTTGTTTATTTTTCTGAAAACCGTCTTAGTGGAAGAAATTATTATATCTGGAAAAATCTGGACAACACTGACGAGGTTAACTCAATTATATTTACAAAAGACATTTCTTTGTTACAGCATGACATTAGCTGAATGCCCAACTTTAGTTTATACAGTCAAACGTCATTTCAATTTGAATAAAATTCTCGCCAAGTATCCTGGTGTCAAAATGGATTTAAAGTGAAGCCTTCAAGTACTTCAATAACTTTACCCTTTGCTAAACTTTACTATTCCTTTGCCCACAATGTATGCTTCATTATGCTATTCACACTAATGACAGACTTCATTCCAGCCTTCTCACATTTCCCTTGTCAAACAAATACAAACGGCCACCCTAACATTACTTTTATTTCAGACGCTTGACATCATGGTGGCAGTGTACTGGAAATCAGACAAAAAAAAAAAAAGGTATTGTAAAGTGCAGGTAGAGAATGAGAACCTCTCCAAACAATGTTTAATTAGACAGGATGTGCACGAGCGCACGAGTCAAGACCAATCAGACAAAGCCTTAAACATAAAAGATATAGAAATGATATAGAAATTATTTGATTGTACCACAGGTAGTGTCTTGGCTTGTTTTACACTGACAGAAATTTCCGAGCGTGGAAAAAACAAAGTGTGGAGTTCGTAAAGGAGATAAAGATAGAAGATATACGTATGACATTATTAAAACAGAATTCAAGTGGATTGGATTTCCATTCAGATAAACACAGCTATCCTCACAAGACTATGGCCCAATGCGTAACCTAATGCAGCAAAAAACAGCATATCGGATCATCCCAAAAAGGTTAAGATTAAATATCACCGTTTTCAATGGAGGGAGACAAAAACATTAAATTAAACATTGGCATCTCTTTTCAATACATGCATTTTGCCCTTCAAATACCAAAAGGCAAATTTATACATTTTAAATGTAGACTGCTTCCGGTGATTATAAAATGCATTTTATCCATTAGATTGTCTTTTAAATCATGCATGCTGGTGTATGACCTTTGTAGAGCAATGTAAAAATAAAAAACAACTTTGACCTCTAGGAGCACAATAATACACACATCTTGATAACTGTCTAAAATTGAGTTTCTCTCACAAGACCCATTAAGATAGGGAGGAATGATGAACCATTATCAATAAAACTATACTCCTCAGACAAACGTCTTAAGACAACGAGACACCTTGAAAAATATATTTCTGGTTATCACAAGAACAGCACAGGAACAGAATGGTTTTACGAACAAGATTGTTGATACAAGCAGAAAGGCAATAGAATAGATTCCACCTCATAATGTATAGTAGCTGCAATGTCTGAGCTAAGCACCGTCATTCTACCTTCAGTCACGAAACAAGGACTAGAGTTTACAACAGGACTCGAGAAGGCTGTGGGAAATCGACCATGGATTGTAGAAAAAGATTTTGGCACAATAGTCCTTAAAACAAAAAAGAAATGAAGTAAAACACAAATTATAATAGACCGACTATTATTCAGCAAGAGAACAGATACTTCTCAATACAAACACAGGATATCTGGATATGTTCTTTGTTTTGACTGATCTGTCTGAGATTGTCACCATACTTTTGCAGTGATATTTTGTAGAAAAATATAGCGAGGCATATAAAAAAACAAAACAAAAAAAGACGGAATGAAAGAAAGTACTGCAAGAATTCAATGGATAGATTTACAATGATTTTCTATATAGCTTATAAATACGTTATCTACACAATATGTGGTACAAAAATACTATAGCATCTAGTGGGCACTGGATTTCCTCTCTTGGTTTAATAAAATATTGTAACATAAAATGACATGAATCATGTAACTGGTTAGGCACAAGAAATTGTCCTTGGTGGGAGTCGGGGAGTATGTTTGTTAAAAAGCAGTCATATTCAAAGTTATTTTAACATTTAAAAGGCAATGAATGCACCCCCCATAACACGTCTGGGTCTGGATTCTCCAAAAGAGGCTTTTCTGAAATTGCAGTCAGGCATTCTAAAAAAAGTGTGTAACTTTAAAAAAAAAGAAAACATGGAATTTCTTTTTAACAACATATTTTAGAGGATATTCTCTTAGTAAGTCCACTGTAAAGTGAAGATGTGAGCCATGTTGTGCTGTCATTCATTTTGACAGTTCTATGAAACAAGTAGATTTATACATGCATTATGTGGCCTTGGAACTATAAGTAGCTATTAAGAATCCAACAAATGATAGTAGTGGTAATATTAATTCAGATATATGTGCCTTAAAGTAATTGCTTCACATGTGAACCTCTGGTTCTGCAATCCAGCAAATGCCTCACATCTACAATGTCATAGTAAAACAAAATAGGGATATGATACTGAAGTTCATATGAAATGAAAAGGATGTATTATTTATAAAACAAAAAAAAACGAAAAAAAATGTACCAGTACCACATTCTTTGCCACTGAAAAGGCTTACCCAGCCAAAACTAAACCAGCATATGGGTTAACCATAGAAATCACTGCTCCACAGCTGACAAAATGGCTGCCCAGTTGACAGAGTTGAGCAGCGCAGTGTGCGGGAGAGACATCTAGGGGGGGCTCTTCTCTTTCCCCAACCCATCCTGATAATTTCAATGTTGCACAAATGGCATATATATATATATATATATATATTTTTTTTTTTTATTTGGCATCAGATTTGTTATGTGTTGCTGTCCATTTTCATGTGCTGTTGTGTCCTTCAGCCTTGTAGGAAGGTCATTTCCCCTCCCTTGGTATAAGGCAACTTATATTTGTAACAATTTCAATAAAACCTTTTCTTTAAAAAACAAAATCAACAACAGTACAAATTTCGTAATACAAACCTCTATAGCATTATCAGTAAACACTGTATAGAAAATATATAAATATGCTTCTCTCTTTTCAATGTACAAATGTTCTGCAGCTCTTTCGCAAGACCCCATTTTCTCTTTTTCTCCATATTTCTCATAATATACAGGTGCCCTGCGTCGTACAGATCCACCTCTCTGCTATCTTTAGACTCAGAATATGCACAATTGGTATTTACAGTGTGCTGGAGGGAGGGAGGGGGTGTTTCTCACGAGGAGTCCGTGCAGGGTGAGGGGGGCGGGGGGTAGAGGTGGTGAGAGTAGCTGCGCTCCGTGTATGGGGACGGTGGACAGCTCTCGCAGTTCTCCTCGGCCGACAGGTACTGGCTCCGGGGGGTCGGCGGCGGCGGGAACGGCTCCGAGTCGTAGTTGAGGTCGCTGGCGTAGCCCTTGGCGACGAAGCCGGCCTTGGGCGCGGCACGGCGCCCCGGCGTGCAGTCGCTGTCGCACACGTCCGTGCTGCACGGCGTGGTGGGCGGGGCGAAGTGGCGGTAGGTGTAGGGCCTGTAGCTGTGTGACCGCCGAGAAACAGAGAGCGTTATTAGGACACACAGGCGTAAATACATTGAACCACTGCGACAGAGTCATTCATTTCCATTCTTGTTTTCCATTGAAATTGACCGGGGGGAAAAAGCTGCTCTACCGAGCGTGCTTTCAAATCCACTTTAAGTGCATGTCATTCCAAAATGCACAGAAACATAAGTAAACAAAAGAAGCCGAGTCTCTTTGAAAGTAGGTCGCTGTGTACAGAAAAAGGATTGTTTTAAGTGTTAGCATGTGCTTGAGGAATGTCTCCCTGCTCTCTGTGCGGCAGGCTGCGGTGCTAGTTTGATTGCGCTCGCAAACCAGATAGATGGTCTCTGGCGCACGCTTAAATATACATGGGGAAAATATAAAAATCACATAGCTGCCTTTGATTTCACGTCTCCGCCTGCACACGCTCAGAAAACAGAGCTGGGGGGCAGGGGGGGGGCTGGTTCGAGTCATGGTTCAGCACAAGGAATAGTGCAGCTCCGACTAAACTGCTGGAGATGAGCGGAGCACCCATCACCTATTGTGTGTGTGTGTGTGTGCGTGTGTGTGTGTGTGTGTGTGTGTGTGTGAGAGAGAGACTGACCTGTATGAGCGGTGTGTAGAAGGGCTGTTAGAGGAATACCCAAATTCCATGGTGTACTGGGAGCGCACAGTTGCAGGGGATGGAGGAGGGTTCAGGATCTGAAAAGCACATTTATTATTCACACCATTAATTACCAAGCAAATCGTAACTTGGAACACACCTAAACAATTTCTAAATATCTAAGAATCAGATTGCTCCCCCAAAAGAAAATTGTGTTTCATGACAATATAATCATTAACGTTTTCATAACGCTGTATATTATGCTGGCACATGCACAAATAGTACTGCACATGGTATTTAGATAATCAAAGATTATAGATGTTGACTGCGGAACATATTTCAATTCTGAAAATTTACTTTTTGAAGTAGTAAAAAAAAAAGAAAGAAAACCGAACACAAAACAATATTCTGCTTGCCTGACATTTAATACTTCCACATGTCTAGAGAGCCTGGTTTGCTGGTTAGGAATTTGTGAGATTTAATAAAAACAGATGGCTGTGGTGAGGGCCTTTTGATGGCAACTCCAACCGACTTGCAATTGGTAAGTTGCTTAAAACTGAGTGAATTATTGCTGAGCTCTGTGAAAATTGCTCCGGCACCAAAACTAGACAAGGTTAAAACATGAACTGCTTGTGAATAAATGTATATCAGACATTCATGTGAACAGAGGGAGCATGATGTCCTTATTTCATAGTGAAGCTAAGAGGATAGTGGATGTGAAAGCAGTTGCCTACCGGTGGGAAATAGGTGCCTTTGGTACTGGAGGAGCTGCTAGACGAGGCACCCGTGACGTGGGCGCGGTCGTAAGGCGGACCGCTGCTTCCGCCCATGATGCTGAGTGAGCCAATCACGGACTTTCCTCTGGACATGCCTGTCGCGGCAAAATACAAGAGCGCGCTCAGCTTCAGTTCCCTTGTTATTCCACAGAAGAAAATGCGTATGTATGGTTTACCGTCAGTACGTCACCACAGTCACAGAAAAAAAGGTTTAAGACCACACACACCTGATACACCCAAAAATGAACGTACATGGCTTTAAGATGTGTCTAAATAATGAGATATTCTGGTTTACATAGCAGATATATGTTGCCCCAAAGGGCTAGCATGAGCATTGCCTGTAGAGGTCAGTATACAGTTCAGGAACCAAAGTTGTCAGTGGAAAAAAACAACAAAGTCAAATTCAAAAGGACCCGTTAAACGGAGGACGGTCATTTTGATGTGAGGGGCCGTCTCCGGGCCTCCTTACCGGGTAGGGAGCCTGACAGCGAGCTCGGGTGAGGCACGTATCCCAGGGGGACCGAGGACGGTCCGTGGACCACGAAGTCGTTGGTGACCGTCTCTCCGTGGTCCTTCATCTGGGGGCACAGCACCCGCTGGCACACAAAGTACACCGCCCCCACCACGAACAGAGCCAAGACCACGCCCACGATGGAACCAATGGTGTTGGACGGCTGGGGGGAAGGCTCCTCTGTGGGGTCTGAGAGGGCATTACAACCGACAGGAAAGTTATCAATAAAGTCCATTCTACTCTATTAAAACAATTACATCAACTAAGAGACCATTTCAAAACCCTTGACATTAGCTTGGCGACCCCCGCCCCCGGGTTGTGAGCCACAGTTGTAATCCCAGTGCAGGAGATGCCACAAACACTCACAGCAGCCGATCTCGTCGGAGTTGTCGGTGCAGTCCATGTTGTGGTCACACTTCTTGTGCTTGCCTATACACTGGCCATTGGAGCAGCTGAACTGGTCGGGGGGGCAGCGAACTGGGAAAGCAAACAAGCAGACGATGGGCTTGACAACAGCTTTTTAGAAGGATTTCTTATTGTTATGTTAAATAAATAACGATTAAATATACTATTTGTAAGCTATTAAAATGTGATACATCAAAATTAGGGCTGGGAGCGTTAACGCGCTAATCTTTGCGATTCATTTGAAATGTTTGGCGCGTTTAAAAAATATTAACGCTGCACTTTTTCCTCTCTCCTTTTATTCACATCCTGTTCTGAAACCGAGACCGAAACCACGATACCACCGTCCACGGTTTTGTGTCGGGTGTGTGCACACATAGTTCAGCAGTTTCCTTGTGTTTCATATGTTGTTGTTGGTGGGCGTGCAGTGTAGGCTACGTACCATAGACATAGTCGTCTTGAATGTCAGAGCACAACTGGTAGGAGCACCACGCTGATAGCAGAACAATTGTCCAGTTTTTAACTTGTAGGGAAAAAAAGAAACCGAGAAATGAACGGAACCGTGGCTCAAAAACAGATGTATGAACCGAATCGTGGGTTTCGTGAACCGACCCCTAGTATCATTTCCCATTATCTTTTAAATGAAGCTATAAGTGGTCTCCTCTTTAATGTTCCAAATTGTTGGTGATTTTAAATGTGTCTATGATATTTCAAACATTAATATAGCAGCAAACAACTACTAGGCTATTTCCAGGTTGGAGCAGTGCAAGCAATAGCCTAGCTCTATGACCATACGGGCCTGGGTTCCAATCTGGCCTGATGTTTTTCCCGATCCTTCCCCGATATCTCTCTCATTTCCTTCCTGTCTTTCTATACTGTCCTGTCCATAAAAGAACAAAAGCAACAAAAAGAGATTTTTCACAGCGATTTGCGCGATTAATTCGTTAAATGTATTTTAATCAACACCCAGCCATAATAAAAATGCAGTTTGTGGGGATAAAATAACGATTTTAACCTCGTTTAAGAAACGTTGAACAAATCTTAGACCACATTCGAGTACAACAACATAAACGACGACGTACATTCAGCAGTTAACACAGAGTTAACACACAGTTAACACAAGTAAACGTCGCTGCACGAATGGAAGACAAACACATTGTAAAAAAAGCGGTTGATCTACCTTCCTCACCGTCGCACTTATTCTCGTCGGAGCGGTCCTGGCAGTTGACCTCCCCGTTGCAGCGCAGGCTGAGGTCCACACACTGGCGGCTGTCGCACTGGAACTCCGAGGAGGAGCACACGGGGCAGTCCTCCTCGTCGCTGCCGTCGTCGCACTCGGGGAAGCCGTCGCAGCGCCACGCCTGCGGGATGCAGTCCACCTCGCCCGACGTGCACGAGAACTGATCCGGGGAGCAGGTGGGGGGCTCTGGGGGATGGGTGCGCCACAACACACCGTCATCACCACCATCATCATCCCTACTACCGTTACTGGACAACCGTACAAGCTGGGTTTAAAAAGGTGCGCTATGAGATTCTTAAGTGTTAATAGAGCAGCGTTAATATTACTATTTTCATTGAAAAGATAAGGTGGGGCGATTGCGTCATGAGCAGAATTTGACAGCACACTCCCGCTGTGTGTGATGTCACCTGAGCTCTTCTGCTCTTTGTTTACATAGCCTGAACGTTAGTGCATGTTTGTGTGTGGCCCACAGGAGCGTTTGCTTTAGTTTGGAGATCTAGTGGTAGAAAGTCATATAGACCCACTTTAACCATATTTGACCTGATGTAGGATTATTTTGTCGTTTCGCCAGGTAAAACAACACCGCTCCACGACAATTCTCATTGGTTTTGAGTACAGAGACTCACAGCTGACGGCACTCATTGGTCAAACCTGAAGCGTACCTCCGCAGGAGAGCTCGTCCTGCAGCAGCACCAGGTGGACGGGGCAGGAGCAGCGGGTGGTTCCGTCCCCCTTCACAATGCAGATGTGGGAGCAGCCGCCGTTGTCCCAGGTGCAGGGGTGTTTACCTGCAGGGAAACGGAGTTAGGTGCCGTCACCGTGCCACCGCCAGCCTCCCACAGACCACAGGGGGATCACTTACTGTACTCCCTCATGTCCAGCTCGTGCACGGCGTGGATGTCGCTGAGGTAGGCGATGCGGGCCTGGATCTTGGTGCGGCCCTCGCGCGTGTTCTTGTCGATGCGCTCGATCATCTGCTGCTGCCGGTCGATCCAGTAGAGGTGGTTGCCGTAGACGGTGAGGCCCACGGGCTGGAGGATGTTGGAGTCCTCGATCACGATGCGGTTGGCTCCTGCGGCGGGGTCAGGGGAGGGAGAACGGGTTCAGGGCAAAGGCTCCGGAGGAGAGGCAAATAAATGGGAGGGGAAAACTGAGGAGTGTGGTGGGAGGGAGTTTTGGGGACAGTTGATGAAGGAGATGGGACGTATAACATTTATTTGTTGAAGAAGTACAATATGTTGTTATCTAAAAAAATAAATGCATAGCGAGAAAGGTTTCAGTTAGTGAAAGACAGCAAAATGACAAAGGCAGGGTCAGTCACTCCCGAGAACGATTGCAAACTTTGAGCTCACACAGAAGCTCCACCCCCACACATTGAAACACATTGCGAAGCCAATCGGTTGTTGTGAGCGGTGTTCGCCACTTTAAGTTCCTATTTACGGAGTCGGGGCTGTGTAGAAGTATCAGATTATTTTGTCAACACGCACAGAGAAGAGTAAATTGCGAAATGCAAAGAGATTTTTGGTGAATTTGACACAAAGTGTATTAGCCTACAATTAGCTTGTAATAGCTGACAAACCTTCAAGGAAACTTATCAGATACAAAGATCACTTGGGCATCAGCAGGAGAACAGTACGCACAGTATATGCAGGCTTGCCCATAGCGCTGCTCTAACAGTCCGCCCCAGCGTCTGCCAGGCAAACAGCATTGCCCCCGTCATCCTAGTTTTAGCCTTGCTAAAGCGGTTATCCTGCACAAGACCAAACAGCAGGGGTGCGCACACACCCCTCAAAATGTTTGCTCCCCTTCTTAATAAAAACAAAAATGGACAATCTCTGATCTGAGGAATGCACATCTGACGCCGTGTTTGGTCTAGTTGTTTGCAGCCCCCTGCGTTCCCCCTACCTCGTCCCCAAGGCCCATCCAGATGGTTTGCATTCCTGTCTGCCTGCACAGGGCACCAGAGAATCGTCAGAATGTGTCAAGCGCAGGGCGCAGGGCCAAGATCTACTCGCCAGGCACAATGCTCTCCCGTGTCCTTAAAGGAGCCCCCCACCCCGCCACAGTTCGCACATTTGCTCCGTTTCCCTCCTTCTGGTGTCAACCCCCCCCCCCCACCCCCCCCCCACCCCTCCCGCCCTCGAAACAGATTTATGCCCGCTGTAGCGCTTGTTTCTCTGGAGCGTGAGAAACGAAGCACACAAAGTGCTATGATGAATGTAGCGCTACTCTCTGGAAGGGTTGAGCAAACATTACACAAGGCGTGATGCTGAGATTTTACAAGCGCTTATAAAACATAACCATTTTAAGTCAGAAGATAAGTACCACGAATGTCTAAGTGAGAAATTTAAACCACATGTTTGAAATTAAGAAAGAAAGAAAGCTCACCTGAGAGGTCACTGCTCTCAATGCGCCGGAGGTCCGAATCCACCCAGAACAGCTTGCCCACGTCGTTGTCGATGGCGAGAGCCACGGGCTTGCCCAGGCCACTGAAGAACAACACCTCTCGCTCGGTGCCATCCAGCGCTGCTCGTTCTATCTTCGGGGAGCGCTCCAACAGGTTGGTGAAATACATGTACCTGTTGGGAGGACAGGCAGCAAACGGTACACGTAAAGACGTTGCATTGACCTCCGAGGTTCAGTAATAACTGCTCACGGAGTTGCTTAGAAGTTATGTTATGTTGTGATTGAGTTCAAGCATATCATGGAGGCAAAACCAGGAGAACTGCCAGAGCCACAGGCCTCCAGTGGAAGTTACTTGATAGAAAAGGGTTTTCCATTCTGGGCAACAGGAGGTGCCAGAACATCTGCAGACTCCATTGCGCAAAATAAAAACCACACAATGACCTAGAGATTACCGTCTGAGACCAGGCCCTAAGAAAAAGCCTGCAATTTTGGTTCGGAACAAGCGACTTGGCCCAGTCAGGCCAAGACGGGCTTATGAAATTCATCAGCTTGAATGAAGAAGCGCAAAGATACAAATTACGGCATGACAAATTACGGCACACACACACCCGCCTGAATTAACAGGGCCAACAGTGCTTCTCCTCTACAAGCAGTGCACCAACATACTATACCACATAATGGTCTTATTTCTCCCAAAGAGGTAATGTTGTTAATTACAAACAGCATGCTTCAGTGTAAGATACAGCCATAAATCTAAAATGCGCATGACAATAACAGCCATAAATGTCAAAACAAGGCTGAAAATGACTAATGTGCGTTCTCTTTAACGCTAAGAGACATGTTGCCACCGATACAGAGAACTTGTACACCTATAGCTCCAGGCCTTCAAACTGGCAGCTGTAGTGTGCGAAGGGCTTTTTACTTAAAATCTCTTTAAAGCTCTTATTGAAAAACAAGAACAGTGCCTCCCCCCTCGCTCACCCTCTCTCCGGGTTGACCACGATGGCGCGCGGCTTGTCGTGCTCGCCGCGCAGGACCACGCCCACGCGGCGCCCGTCGATGCGCGTCACGTTGATGACGTTGGTGACCTCGCTGGTCCAGTAGATGAAGCGGCTGTAGATGTCGATGCTCAGGTCGTACGGCTGCAGGCCCACGTTGGGTCCGCCCACCGAGCTGGACACCACAGTCATGCTCTGGGGAGGGGGAGGGGGGGGGGGAGGTTAAGGCAACTGGTGGGCCCTGACACTGGTACAGTGCACAGATGACTGAAACAGTGCCCCATTCGCTAGCACTAATGCTGCCACAGGGCCGGCACATTACATTTTATTTTATTTATTTTATAGAGTTCAAATATCATCAATCCTTCTCCAGCATTGCTGACTCCACCTTTAAACCATCATATAAATCCCTCAAGGACACCAATTTAGAAACATTTGACCTATGAACTCTAGAAAGTAGCAAATGTAGGTACAGGCAGCCCAGAATAAATTCCACTGCATGCACATTCAATATAAAAAAAGGTAATGAAACTAGAATAACATGAATAAACAAATGAATAAAAGGCTAACTTTGGTTGTCGTTACCTGGTTGCCGTCCTCCTGCGCGCGGCGAATGGCGTTCTGCTTGGAGTCGATCCAGTACAGCTGCTTGTCCAGGGGGTCATAGTCTATAGCGCGCACGTTTCTCAGGCTGTGGATGGGCAGGATTATGTCGGGACTCTGCTGCTCGTCGATCACCATGCGGTTGATGGCCGTCTTCTGGCTGAACAGCAGGAACGACGTCGGGGCTGAGAGGTCGCACGAGGAAGAGGAGAAGAAGAAGAAGAAGAAGCGCTACGTAAGCAACCATGGGGGTTGGCCACATAATCGCCCCCTCGCGGAACAAAACCTTCCATGGCGTGCTATTAAGCGCCACAACAGCAATGCTCCTCGTCAGTCGAGTGAGACTGGCTCCGTTGGGCTTTTGCAGTAAACACATTTTCCAATTAGAGAGCAAACTAGGGTCAAAGAAATGTGATTGCCTTAAAAAGAAAAAAGAAAAGTGCCGTGTCAAAACTTGAGAGAGGGTGGGCTCCTATTTATGGGCGGTAAAACCCTTCTGGCTAGCGAGACGGAGGGCACAGTTATTATAACGTTACTGCACACGCATGCTATGTGCGTGTACACCAGCAGCCCTGCCCCCATACACGCACACGCAGACTTTAGCTAAGCCCGGCTACCCCCGGGGAAGGCTTCGTCCGATTATAGGAGAGGGACGGGGAGGGAAAGACTTATTTTTTTAGTTTTTACCATGTCAAACACAGACATGGAAGGAGCCGAGCTTAAACTGGGCTTCAGTTTCCAAGAGCGAACCACAAACGCTTTAAAAGGAAAATACCCCCTGCTGCTCATTTTCATACGCGGGAGAACAACTGCTTTCAATCTCGGGGCTTTAGAGAAGTGACTGATAGGCTGGCACCATGCGTGTTTGAGTCATACGTGACCACTTGAGACAGAATGCCCAGACAAACTGTCACTTTACATCGCGGCGAGGAATGTATAAATATTTAGGATGCCGTTGGAGGGGGGGGGGGGGGTATTCATTGTGTGTGTGTGTGTGTGTGTGTGCGTGTGTGTGTGTGTGCGTCCTCACCGCTGCAGGTCTTGTTGTCGTAGTTGAGCGAGAAGTGGGCGGGGCAGCCGCAGATGAAGCCGCTGATCGGCACGGCCAGGCAGAGGTGGGAGCAGAAGCCGTTGGTGGAGGCGCAGGCATTCCAGCCGCCCTGCCGCGACGAGTGGAAGACCAGGATGTCCATCACGTAGTCCAGGTGGCCCTGGATGACCGTGCGGTTCTGCCCACTGGTCTTGTTGGCGCGCTCGATGCTGCGCTGGCTCCAGTCCGTCCAGTAGATGTAGTCCTGGTACTGGGTGAGGCCGAACGGGTGAGGCAGGTCGTCCGCAATGACCTCGCGCTCCTGGCCTGGAGAGGGGGAGGGGCAGGGGCAGGGAGAGAACACAGGAGATCAAGACAATGAATGGGCGGACGAGGGAATGAAAACAGAGGGAAAGGCGGTAGAACAGAGTGCACATCTGCCAGGTAAATATGGCCCCTTCATATATGCTGTGCTCAGCATTGTGTACCAAGGTTGCGGCCATATTCTCTGCACGCAAAATTGGTACCGCTGCGAAGGCCGATGAGAGCACCGCGGTCAGCCCTAATGGCGGTATCATTTCATTAAGCGAGGACTATTGTGTGTCCTGGTTTACATCCATACTCTGCGGGGGAAGAGGGTGGGGCATTTTAGTACACTACTTCAAGAGCATTTGTGCAAACCAGGCTTTTGTGTCAGCGGGGGGGCCCTACGACAATCTTTTGAAGAATCCGTTCCACCCCTCGCCTAAATATAGACGCCTCAGAGTAGGCACTGTGAACAAATTGGGACCATATTCGACGTCTGTCACATGATATGTACATCAAGCTCATAGAGAGAGGCTGGGGGGAGGGGGGGGGGGGACACATTGCTTCTTGTTTTCAATTAGCATCAAAACAAAGGACGTCTAATGCACTGGGCGGCTGGATAATACACTAGACGGCAAGATAGGTTGACACACAACACAAAGTAACAGGGCATCGCTTTCTAAACGGCGTGTGGGGGAAAAAAAACACACAAGACCTTCAGACGGCCCGCTAATGGATGAAAAGAGAGGCACTCACCGAGCATATTGGACGATTCTATTAATGTGGTGTCGAGGTCAGTCCAATACAAGCGGCGCTCGGCGTAGTCGATGGTCAGCCCGTTGGCACGGCCCACGTTGGGCACCAGGGTGATGCGCCCGGTGCCGTCCATCGCCGCCCGGTCTATTTTGGGCTTGCCCCCCCATTCAGTCCAGTACATAAAACTGTTGGAAGGGAGAGAGAGATGAGAGAAACTGAAACGTCGGCAGCAGAGGGTCTCCACTGGGGATTACCACCCCTCTGTCTCTGCTTGGCTTTGCTCAGTGCGTGATCTGCAGCACCCTTGTGAACATCCAATTCAGCAGGTGGGGCAGATGTCTTACACGGGAGCTTAAGGTGTGCATTGTCACCCATGGCAGATACGTTTGGTGAATCGCTCTCGGTTTTACTTACTGGCCAAAGTCTCCCGCATGTTGAAATAGCTTGTCAAATTAAACTCTTTTTAAAATTAAACTCTTAAAAAAAAAAAAGTACTTTTACTCATTCTTAAAATGTTCCTTTACTGGTTGCTATCTATCTAAAGACCAATCAGACATTCAAGGTACACCAATCCATCTATCCTATCAGCCCGGTAATAGTTAAAGGTATAGTCAGGTCTTTCTGGAGAAACCTTGTTGCTATTTGAACTCGATCAAAAACAAACAAACACATCTCCCTTCACCGCTACAGGGTTCTCCCTCAGGAGCTCCACCCCCTACATTGGACACACGCTGCCAAGGCTGGGATAGTGTTGTGTGGTGCGCACTGCACCACTTTGTTTGTGTTCCCATTTACAGAACTAGGGCTGTGTAAAGACGTTCTTCCCAGCACGCGCACACAAAACGGGCAGCTAGCGGCCCGTGAGGGGATATTCACTGTATTTCACCCAAAGTGTATTAGCTCACAATCACGGACTGCACCTTTAAGGCTTCGTCAGCGTGCCAACGGGGCTCAGCCACTCACCCTTCAGCCGGGTCCAGTGCCAGCGCCCTGGGGCTGTCCAGGTCCTTCCAAACCAGCACCTGCCTGTGTTGCCCGTCCAGCTTGGCCACCTCGATGCGGTTGGTGCCGGTGTCGGCCCAGTACAGGTTCTTGCCCAGCCAGTCCACCGCCATGCCCTCTGGGTAGTCCAGGCCAAACTCCACCACGTGTTCCAGAGCGCTGCCATTCATGAACGCACGGCTTATGGTCTGTGCGGGTAGGGTAAGGCGGGTGTAAACACACAACACACATTAGCCTCCGGTCCACATGAAAGAGATTAAATGTGACTCCAAATCCAAAGGTAAGGTGAATAGGTAAGTAGCTAAGGTACTAAGGAAAGGATAAGATATCACTACGCATGTTACTGCCAACTGTGTAACAGCTTCTCATAATTGACATTACAGATTTAAAGATAGTTCTTTATCTTTATGGTATTTCACATAAAGATTAAAGACCGTGTGTAGGCATATGTGGTTGGCCTCAGCACCTATAGGAAAGAAGAAAACCGCTGCCAAAAAGTGTAAAAAATGTATAAAATAAATGTAAAAACATACTGCCAGAAATGTCACATCTACATTGACGTTCGTCATCATTGAAATCTTATATCAATCATGACACACAGAGCTATCATGCTGTGCACTTGCCACAGAAAAAAAAAGAAAAAAAAAGGCCTCAGAGACATGACATCAGGTAGGCTAAAGGCGATATTGTAAAGTTATAGTAATCAGTGATGAAATGGGGATGGTGCCATTGTGAGACACACTAATCTCTAATTTTCTCACTTCCTTTTAGGCGCACCTGGAAAAACCCAACGGGCTTCACCCGATAACTAACCAACAGCTGACAATTACGGGTTATGTTGTGGGTGGTGCACTGCAGACCCCTCGTTAGGCTCCCTGAGGAAACACAAACTCTACATATGAACACACGGATCTCTTGGCGCCACCTAAAGGAACCCTGGTGTTTCTCCATGTCTCCGATTGGGGCAACCCATTAGACAAACACGAAGGCAACACCTCCGAGGCAAAATACAGACCCACCCATATATCGACTACCATAGCCAGCTCCATTCACAATGTGGGGGGGGGGGGGGGGGGGGGG
>JAODTR010000016.1:1670357-1712235 GCA_025399935.1 Amblyopsis rosae
ATAAAAGCAACGCTCTGAAATATGCCCCTTCCAAGAATGATTAATGTACAATCCTATGTGCAGGGAAATTGTCAAGCCTATAGGGAAAATAATTTAAAAAAATAATTGTATATACAGTATATCTTATCTAGAATACAGATTTGTAAATCATATTAAAGTGGTATTTCAGTAAGAAAAACAGGAAACATAAATAACTAGAGTCGAACAAGGTATCGTGATTTAAATCTGGACCACCCAGAGGTGGCCGTAGTGACTTAACATGTTTAAGAAATGTGATCATGGCAAATGCATAGCAGTGAATTTACTTTTTTTTTTTTAAGTAATGAATGCACAAAGAGCTTTGTAGAGGGGGGGTTTGTAAAAGGTCTCCTATTCCTTCTGAGGTCAGTCGGACGTTAAACTAATTCCATCATTAGAAAATATTGAAAGCGCTACGCACATTTTTCAAACTGTATAGCTGACACCTTGGCCTCTTGACACTCTCAGGTGTGCAGTGCTCTCTCAGCAGAAACGTTTATGATGTTGGACGGGGATGCAGCCTATTGCGGGCAGCCATCCCTGCCTGGCCCCATTTCCTCGCACGCCTCACCTGCGGTTTATGTATCTATTTGCAGTCTGAGATAAGCCGCCGCCAGAGAAAGTAGGTCATGCGGTACTGAGTGACCAATGTTCTCAAAGGTTTTCATTACTTGTGCTTCTGGTATATCTTCTGGGGTAGCAGGGTCGGTTTGAACTGGGGGGGGGGGGGTAGTGAAATGTTAGCGGGGTGTGGCGGGATGCCCCACGCAAAGCTTTTTTTAAAATAAAGCACTAAATAAATAAAGCAAGACAATTTCTGGTGACTTGAAAACAGAATATACTGAATAATAGCCTATACCCAGCTACCGCAGGGGACCCCAAACTTCTCTCCATCTAGTCCTGGGTCTTCCCCGAGGCCTCTTCCCAGCTGGACGTGCCTGGAACACCTCCATAGGGAGGCGCCCAGGGGGCATCCTTACCAGATGCCCGTACCACATCAACTGGCTCCTTTCGAATTCAACGCAACATGTAACATTGAAGTGATATTGAAATGTATTTAAATCATTCACAAGTCTACAAATGAGCAGGAGAAATTACATTTTTTTGCTGTATTTCATTAATAACCACATTTGACATCTCAAACCAAAGTACCATACCAACGATAATCCAATTAAATTTAAATAAATTTAAATAAATACATTTTGATTTACATTTAAACCTAATTCTGGTTGAAGAATTATACATTTAACATTGGTATATTTCATCCTGAATGTCAGGGAGTAGAGTTTTAATTAATGTCACCAACACATTTATTTATTTATTTTATTTAATCAAAACTATGAATCACATATTGCCAAAGGCATCTGAATTTTGAAGAGAATTTTCCATTGCCTAAAATGCTGTGCTCTTGAGGATGTAATACTCTGATCTATTTTGTCCTGCCGTACCACATATCCCATTTGAATTGCCCATAGATGTAACCAGTGATATCCTTGCATGTGTCCATTGTGTTGTAGTTCCTGATGCGCACAATCCTCACTTAATCCAAATCAGTATGTTGCTTTTTTCTTAAAATGCCCAATTTACATAAATGCCTCTTTATAATCCGGATGCTTGTGATAGAGTCGGAGAAATAAACTCACAAATGTATGTCTTTATAATTAGAATATCCACGTGTTTTTACTCAGAAATGTATGATTTGTATCTCTAAATATTACCCCCAGTTTGACATACGTTTGCCTAATACGCAATCGTAAAAAATATAATTTAAATCTTGGCTGTTTTGAAGCCTCTGCCCCAGAATATAAAAAGGGTATCTGGGCTGTGTTGTCTTAAGCCTGGAACCTGCATGCTATTGAGCCAGTCTTCGTTATGTGAATCCACTCGCCACGGACATTCTAAGCCTCTGGCAGGCTGCAGCTAATTTGAAGGCTTCTCCAATGTAATTAAGAGAACAGAAGGCTTTCTCAATGGGAAAGAGGCGCAACGATGATAAACAGGCTTTGAACAAGGCACTGACAGTCCAGTGAATGATGACTTGTTGCTGAGGATTGAGAAGGTCTTGCTGTCCACGGTGTGTTTAAAACTGTTTAAATCATTTAAAGGTACACTCTTAATTTGAATTATAGCATGGCCAGGACTCCAGATTTGCAATACGACATGAACATGCATGTGGCTATAGGCGGTTAGGTAGAGGACATTTTGAGCCTTTTAGTGCAGTGCTGTTGAGGGAGGATTAGGGAAATGCAGTCACTTAATACTGTTTAATACTAATAATAATACTTGTATATACTGTTGGTGGGCTGAGTTTCAAACCAAAACAATGCAGTTTTTGTAATGCGGGTGTCAACAACAAGTTTGGACACAGACTCCTGGAGTTCCCCTTTAATTTGCACATACCGTTCTGCACTTGTCTTTTACATGATGCACTCACAGCGCATCCTGGATCAAAGCATTCAGAAAATAACATGGAGAAACGCGTGTTTTTGGGGATAATGCTAATGAAACTGGATTACAGTGATATATCCAAAGCCAATATTTTTCCTTTCTTGTAAATTATCCAACGAAACCCACCTCTCACATGCACGCACACATATACACGCATATGCACACACACACACACACGTGCTTGCATACTCCATATACCCTTATGGTGCAATAGGAGTTCAACAGGCAGATGTCAGGTGCCACTACTGCCTGAAGACATATTGGAGAACTCGAGGATCTGGCGGTGTGATGCCTGCAGAAGTGTCTCTTTGAGAGCTCAAATGGATGGGAACCATTACGGCGAAATATATACAATGTCAACACATACAGTATGATGTGAATTGTCAGCTGGCAAGAAGACAGGCACTACTCAAAATAATCAGGGTAACATTCGCCGTGTGTAAAAGCGCTGGTGCGACCCGATACCTGGGTAATTTAGCACTTCGATGTGCATAATAATCCATTTCACGGTTTATGTTCTAAGTGGAGAATTTAGAAATACTTCTGCCTTAACCTGTCGTTTACCGCGTGTTCAGCAATTCTCAGGTCACGACTCTATAGCGGGTGGCCACCATCTCTGGAGGTTTCAACGCTCTCGACATAAAACACACTTTGAAGCACCCTTCCTTCCATGTCAGAACATTCCCTGTATCCGGTTTATTAACTAGCTTCCCTGTTTCCTTTTGAAAAACCTTCCCTTTTTTCATGGCACGATTTGAGCAGGAACTCTCCGTGTGTCATGTAAACTTTGACATTCCCTAGGAAGTTGTTAAGCGTAAGAAGAGGGAGAAATAGGCAAGTCAGCCATTTATGTAAAGGCCCAGGCTAACGTTTCCTTTATTGAGAAACGGTATCTGCTTTAGTACATACTGTAATGCCTCTACTATAAAGAGCTACTGTCTGAATCAAAAGCGGCATTGATGTATCTCAATTGAATGGGACAATGAAATCTTTCTTTTATTTATTTATTTATTTATTTTTTTACATTTGTCTTAATAGTTGAACACAAATTTCCTGGTGTTTGAAATTGAAGGTGAAAGCATTCTGCAAATACAATTATCTCCTGCGGGATAATAGGCTTCAGTTTAACACCCTACACCAGAGGTAGCTACTGTACATAGATGGGTTTACCTATATGACTCATCAAGCCAAGTTATATTTCTGAAACAAATATAATACCTTGCAGGTAAATGGCTGTGTCTCAAACCTGTTCAAAAATTGTCTATTCAAATCACAAACCATAAAACATTTATATAAGTATATCACAACTGGTAAGAAAACATTTTATTATATATCATGTCATTGTACAGTAGATATGAAAAATGTGAATATAGCATGAATCTGACCCAGTTAATACAATACAAGTCTCAATATAACTGATTAGGTTCAGGACAAATGGTATCATCATATGACTGGAACAAACAAAGGTTCACCTGCGAACAAAAATGTATAGAATTACCTGCTGCAGATTACAACATACTACTGTAACATCTGTAGTAGGTGTTTGGTATTCATAAACTACCGTTCATGTAGAGATGTTGATAGAGTGTCCTCTAAAGGTTAACATGACAGGCACCTGGGTGGGCCTATTTCAGTTTCTCTTTTTACTATAAACTGTAAGACCATAAACTATTTGCCCTCTCCTGTGAGCTAAGGTCATTCTTTGTATAGACTACCAGTGACAGTCCATATTTCCGAAAAATGTAGGACTCCTATTTTGCACGGGTGATCACAAAAAATCCTAATTTTACAGTTGGCCCTGAATTTACTTTCACTGCCAATACAAGCAAATATATCACAGGCACAGCAAAGCAGAGCAGGAGAGAGTGGCCCCTGGCCCCTCTCTCTCTCTCTCTCTCTCTCTCTCTCTCTCTCTCTATCTCTCTCTCACACACACACATGCTGACATGCAGTGCAGTTTAACATTAATATTTTTAATTGATTGGTAACATTGTTGTCATCCTGATACCCTATATAGCCTCAATAAACCATTTTCAAACAATCTTTATTGCTTAATCACATTTACAATCTTTTCAGGGGAATTTAAGTGTTGACAGTTGTGGCTGCACATTTATTTGCCCTATCTGCCCTAAAACCCAATGCAGTTAACCAGAGTGTTATTTGGCAAGAGGCTAGGGGGTTAAGATATGTAGGGACTTGAAAAGTAAAGGAACTTCTCAACCTGTATGGAAGATCGCTACTCAAAATAACATTTTCTCATGTAAAACATAATTTACTGTAATTGAGCTCTTATGGGAAATTAAATTGTGTTCTATTTAGATGACATGTATGCGTGATGTATAGTTTATTACTGAAATACCGTTAAAGATAGCTCTTATCATGTACTATATTATTTTTACCGTTATACTTTGATTTCCTCTTCATTTAGTGTATCTCATCAATGCTAACAACTAACCTGTAATGTGCGTTCAGTAGCATATGGGAAGGCCTTGAGTGTTGCGACATTAACCTTAAGTAAAAGGCATAACATTAAGCTTGGCAGTGCATGCTCCCTAGTTTCTTTAACCCGAGGCTCACCCTCCTCTGTTCCTTCTCTGCGTTCCTCAACTTTGCTTCTTTATTCACTGTCAAGCTGGATCAGAGCTCCATGGATCAGCTTCAAGGATTCGAGGGCGGTTCTGTAAAGCCAATAAACAAAGCAGCTCTTAGGTGGATACTCCAGGCGTTCATCAATTTGATAGGTTAAGGACATGTTACCCTCTGGCCGGTTCCCAAATCATCATTGCCACGGTGCGAGCTCAAGCACCAGCCCTTTGAGTGAACCTCCCAACGGACCTCCTCTTGGATCTGCGGATCAAGTGTGTCTTGTGCAATTTGTCCGAATGCACTTGGCTACGAGGCGAGAGCCAGTGACATCAGTCCTGTTAGCTTTAAATGATGGCAAACTGAGAAATGGAAGCTTCGATAAAAGGGTTGATGACGCCTAGTCTTTCAATTGAAGGTACATTACTCAATTTGAGTCTGGAATTGCACTTGTGGTCGAATTCAGCATTACAACATGTTTTTGTCCAGTTAGAAAATGTGCAGACACTTTATTTATGCATAGTTGTACTGAATAAAATAAAAATTTCAACATTTCAGTTACTCTATGACCAAACGACTCACCAAAAACTCAGCAGTTTTTCCCTCATCTGTGTCATGATTATGTGTAAAATCATAATCTATAACCGTAGTACCTGGTATGGGGAATGATCACTTATAAATATACATTTAATATTTGCTTATTTGCTAGTCTATTTGTTTCTGCACAATGGATTAATTTAATTTGTATTAGAGATGTATGTCCTCTGTCTTCAATCACATTCATGCTCTGGGCTTTAATTGGCGTGCGTGTCTGGGAGTTCAGTGGTGGTTGCTTGCAACTGTATTTTATATTTTGTGCGTATATGCTTTGAAATTATCTTTGCCTGCACAATTTTTGGCACATTCGATCTTCACAGCACTGCGGGTGTGCTGTGGATGCTCTTTAAAACATTGTTTATTTCCAAATGCCACTAAACTATTTAGAAGACTGCAAATACTGTAACTTCTCAAACCCAACAAAAACAACCGCCGTACTTCGTCTCTCTCCCCCCCCCCCCTTCCCACACACCTCCGCCCAGAAAAAAAAAGTCCTTACGGAGTAGTCCCTCACGACCCGACCGTGAACCCCAGACAGTATCTGTGTCTGAATGTGTACTGTTGAGTATGAAAACAGGATGCAATTGTGTGTGTATGTTCGGGACACATTCCCATGTCAGCACAAATGCTTGACGCTGAACTGAATCTGCATCCCGCACCCCCCCACCTTTCCTCGGCTTGTGGAGACGGACAGCTCGCTGTCGGCACACCGTGACGCGGTGCGTGCTCCGGCACCCCACGACCTCTGTTGTTATCGACTGCTGCTCTGCTGCTCGGTCAAAGCTGTCGATGGCTGCTCGGGCTGAAAACAAAGCCAGAGAGGTAAAAGGGGACGCACCCAGCAAGGCAGCGTGCGGTAAGGGTGGTGAGGCCGGTTCTGTGGCTGGTGGGTTTGACACTAGGCCAGGGACCATATCTGCACCCTGCCAGGGGCCTGTGAGTGACAGATAGTCATAAGTCTCTCCACCTAGCCCTGTCCTGCACCAACACGGTGCCCCAGAACTGTATGTCTGTGTGATGAATAACCTATAACACATTGGACAGGGATGTCGGGTTTGTATGTCTCCTGTGTATGGAAATGAAAAACAAAGCGATTAAATCAGCGAAAGCCCCTAAGTCTTAACAGTTATTTGATGCTACATGCAGTTTATGGCTTTGTTGTGTGCATACAAATACATCTGGATGTCAATGTAATTGGTGACTTTTATTTGTTTTTGTATTCTGCAACCCCAACTCTCTCCCAAAATCTACACCGATGCTTTTTCCATGTATGTCTTCATCCCTTAGAAACGTGGTGGTTTTCCAACTTTTCAGAAATCAGCACCTGCAACACCTGTGCTTATGAATGGTGTGTGCGTGCCCGTGTGCGTGTGTGTTTGTGTGCTACCTGTGGTTCCAGCGGTGCTCCATTAGCTCTCTGTGGACCCAGGCGTGGCTCACCGTCGCCCCCTGCGGCTCAGTGTGTCTCGGCAAACTGATTTTGTCATGACCTTTCCTCCGTCACATTTAGCCACGCTGCCGTCCGTAATTCACCCCGCGGTTATTTTCCCCCCTCAAGAATGCATGTCGAAGAGCTCAGTTGTGTTTGCCCCCGTGTAAATTATACATGTGCAGTGTTCATGGTGTGGTTAACCATTGATGTAAAATTGTTTTCTCAACCAGAAACCGCTGTGTGTCTGACAGCGTGCCCCCAGAGTCCATCTCCCAGACGTTAGCCTAGCTCTCTGAGCACGCGGCCGCTCACACATCAATGGCGTGCATCTGCACCCTAAAAATGTGACGCTATCGGTTTCTCAGCTGGCGCTTGACAAGTTGGGTTGTTATTGCGGGGCAATTATTGCTCGGGGAATGCCTGTCAAGTCTCTCAGCTCTGCTAAGTAAGCCACCATCTGCCTGGCTGCGAGTCGTTTTATTGGCCTTGTAGGGCAGTATGGCTTCAGTAATGATGTATCAGGTAAGCTTTCACGCCATGCTACTGTGTTGGAGATTCGGTTCTTACAGGAGGTCCTGCAGTCTCTTAAAGCAGGCCTATGGAAAGACAGAGACAGTTTTTGATTAGTTTGAATTTGTGACTCATTCTTCCGGTTGTTTGCTCTGCCATAGACCACCCACCCATCAACACTGGAATGCCAGTGTCTGTTGTTTGTTAGCCTGCTCGAGATGAGCGCAGCCTAAATGTCATCCCTGCGCCCAGTCCTCATAATCTGTTAACGGTGTCTGTCAGCGTCGCTGTGTGGTCGGTTGAAAAGGGCACACGTCCTCTGAACACTCCAATCTGACTCACGTTAACAAGCTTTTGGTTTCTAGAAGGGTTCATCTGCATTTTATGTACAATAAAGCTATTATCGTTACGGTGGACTTATTAGTTTAACACAATTGAACAACATTGTCTTGCAATTACGTATCGCATATTACATTATATATAATACATACATTCCCTTTCATGTTTTAGCAAAAGTGTGGTCAGTAGTGGAAGTTGGATGAATGTTGAAATCTGTCATTTATCCAAAACTCCACCCTGAAAAGAATAATCACACAAAGAGTTAAATATAACCACTGGATTGCAACCTATCATCTCTGACCTGCCATCCACGCCCACTCATATAGCCAATCTAGTCAGGGCATGTACAACTAAGTGCAACACCTGAACAACAACTGAAACACAATGCTCAGATAGAAGGGAGTCTTTAATTAGACTACATTTAATTTCATCCTGTTAAAAATAATACAAGCAATACAATGTACTCCTTACATATACAAATCAGCTATTACAGTGCGCTAGCTAGCCCATAGGTACAGTATACCGAATACTGCGTGCTCAGCTAATGAGTATACAGCAGGCGAGGTCTGTTGTGCTTTTACAATGTTTACAACATGGGGTGATAATGCTTAAGGCCTACAGCTAATTAGCGTGTCTGAGTCCACCCATTAAATGATCACTTCTCGAGTTGAAGCATGACACATGGGCCGATATACAAAGTGTTGCTTCCGCTTTTCCCCCTCGGGGGTGGGATGTCCTCGTGGATGTCTGGATACAGTATGTCTCACATCACACCCCTGACCCCATTACACGGCAATGTTTAGTCTACCGCCCGCTAACCAAGCGCTGTTTTCCTTGGAAGTTGCACAGTATAGATGCAATATGTTTGCATGTACGATAAGATTTCAGGAACATCTGAATGTGGCTATGAAAGTGGACAGGTTTGATTCTTGTGAATATAACCTCGGGTCAGAGTGAGGAGGTTTGGAGTGGAGCCAGGTGGAAGGTAATGGATTCGCTGACGGGACGCTTTCTGGTGAGGTTGCAGAGGTTTTCCTCCCTCTCTTCCCCCTCATGGGAACCAGGGCAGGGCCACATTTAGGTCTGGAGCGTATTAGAGGAGCTAAGCTCTAAAGCTGGCTGATCACTGACTGCTGTTCACATCCCCTGGACAGTAAGTCAGTGTATCACAGATTGGGCAGATCAGCCCATGTACATAAACACGCACACTTCCCTGGCTCGGACGTGTACAGCACCTATATACGCACATGCTTTCCCCTCTGTGAACATATTGGCTCTCTGTTGCGCGCTGGTACGCGCTGTATCTCAGAGGGGTCTAATGAAGGTGTTTCTCCAAGGCCGGGCTTCTTTAAAGTGGAGCGTCGGGACTCCTTGATTTTAAATGACAGAAGCGAGTTGATTTCAAGCTTTTGAATAAAAAATAATATTTTTTATTTTTATGTATAATTATGAACTTCCATATTAATCTAAAGATTGTGAAGACGTTTTGTCAATTTCTTTTTTCCACAGTTAATATATTGTACAACTTTTTTTTTTACGGTATGATGTTTGTTTGTATGTTTTGAAGTATGCATACAAAAATAAGCACGTGTGGTGCAAAACGTTAGCACACAGTATCAAACGACACCAAGCGCATTCTGCCATCGCCCAATTCCGTTGTCAGTGCATTGTGTAATTCACCTTGGAGTAAAGCTTTTTTTTCTTTTTTTAACACTGCTTTTTCAGGGGTCGTAGGTCAAAAAACTAAATAAAGCGCCCTGCCCCTACATTCTCCCCATGGGGAATGTTGTACAAAGGCTACAGGCTGGCCGGTTGATTGAAGGGTCAGGCCATTACCCAGCACATTCTCATAGCGCTGCTGCCAGCTATTGTCAACAGGTCCGGGATCACAGGCAAATCCCGCTCTCCTTTGTAGTTGGCCCTGGTATGCGTGCACATCTGGATCCATGCGCCCCAGTGGCGGAGCGGCAGGGTGGGACCCTCAGCTGAGCCGCCACGGCTCCGTTCTCACGGGTCTTAGACCCAGGCTGGCGGGGCCGCTAGGGAGCAGCCACAGGTGTGAGTGGTCCTCCGGTTCCATCACAGAGACGCTCTAACAACAAACAGCCAGATAAGCAGCTTAGGAGGAGAAACGGGTTGGAGCGCACCTGATCCTACATAGCGCAGTTGTGCAGTCGCAGGGAATCACAAATGAATCTGCGTAGTATTTCCAATGTTTGACTAGATTTGCCAGATTTTTCACAGGTGGTCCTATTTTCTTCTGCATTGTCATGGGCACAAAAAGCATCTATATGTTCCATAATGGTTAAAGCTATTGTTTGCAAGTATATTTACCAATCATGTGCCTTATCATACATGGATGAAAGCCCGCTTATGCTTTTTAGTTGATAATGCAGTTATGTAAACGTTATCATGGCTAACTGCCCCTCAGGGAGGAACTAGCATGATGTGTTTATAGCACTAGCCTTCACCACTGTAATGCTAATGTTTTGTGGCAGTTCTCATCCTCTGGTTTACAATAGGCCCTGTCTGTGTTAGATGAACACATTATCCCAAACCATTTCAAGAAGAGGTTAGAATGTCTCCATGTGAGGTCTGGTCATAACAGCAGGATCCGTGTGTCCTTGGTGGAGTGGCCCTTGTTCTTCAGATGTAGACACGCTACCTGTTGAGAAGTGGCGTTGACGTCAATGTTTGCCTGTGTTGGCATTGTCTCTGCTATTTACTGAACAATCTGGCTGGTGACCTTCTGAAGGCTATCATCGTTAATGGCAAACGAGGACCACTAATGACAGGCAAACGTTTAAAGATCAGAGCAGTGTGCACCCATGGTCTCTCACTGGGAATTTGCGGTTTCACTTTTAGAACGTGTTTGAAATATATTTGAAAAGGCCCCCCAAGTTAAAAGGTAGACATGTTGTCCTAATGACATTGTGGGTGTGTGTGTGTTTCATTAAAGCCACAAGCGGAAGAAACTCCTGATATAAATTAGCCACCCTGTTTATCTCCAGGTTATTTGTCATCCCTCCAGAATGCTGTTTACAATGTTGTTTTTTCCCTCAACTGGTAAAGTTCACGTGGGGGTCCCAGATTGTTTGCCCCCTCTCTGTTAAAGTTTCACTGAAACCGCCGAGACTTGTGAATTGTCATTTGTTTATATCCCGGCTCTATGTCTTTCCTACGCTGTCAGCTCGCTGACAGGAGGCGTCATATTCAGGGAAAGCAGAAGAAACACTGGTCTTTTCATTGGGGAGTTTCTGCCTCCACGGGGCAGCCATTAGTGGTGGAACATGCTGGTGGAGAAACCCAGCTTGCTGTCATCTTTTATTGGTGGAACATGAAGTACAACCGCTTGTGCTGAAAGTGAAGCTGGCACATGCTGTTAAGGAAACGAGATGGTGAAGATTTCACCCAACAAATGGTCCAGTAACCCTTACACGCAACTCTCATATTGGTCATATTAATACAATGACATTTCTGTTTTTCTACTACGAAATTTCTTCTATTATTCATCAGCCAACCATTAATGAACTTAGCTTACAAACGTAACTCTATATGAGTAGACTTGTTCGCAATACTGGATATGCTAATGCATAGATATGTTAGTTGTGTGTAGGTGAATATCCATATAAAAAAACTCTATATCCTGTTTAATTATTGTACTACAGGACCAGTGTTGGACAGTAACTAGTAACTCGTTACTGTAATATTATTACTTTGTTCAGTAATTACAGTAGTAGTGTAACTAATTACTATTTCCAAAACAGTATTAATATTACAATTACTAATCCAAGTAATGATGCATTACTGCGTTACAAGAACGATATTTCTGGTCCTAGCAAATTTAGGGTGGGCTAATTGAGCCAACCTATCCAATCATCTGGTTTGAGAGGCTATAACAGAGTTCTTTAGCTAGGTGGTGAATAACCACATAGCAGGTAGCTCATTGGTCATCCACTTAATTGATAGCAGAGGATTTACGTTTAGTGAGGTTCATTATGTTATTATGTGTATAACTGTGAAAGTGAGAGTATAAGACACAATTATAAACATATAAACTGATATGTTCAGGTTAATACCTCAACAACAGTGAATGTGACCCGTGAACCCCACCTTTCAGAGTTTTCTTTCCTGCGAGTAAAAGACGATCACCTACAGGACCTGGACAAGGTCTTACAAGGAAGTGGGGTCAGAGCTCTTACTATGAACTGTATCGGGGGGGAAAATCTCTGTGTGATATTTTGTGTTTTGACGAGACTGAAAATGAACCACAGATGCATGTCAGGGATTTTCAGAACAGGCCAGCCAACATGGCAGTGCTAAATCGTCTCGAAAACTTGCACACACACACACAGAGCCTTTAGTTTGCATGTAATGCCAGCCAGCCTCATTTCAACTCCCCGTTCTTCAGCTAATAGCCAAATGACATTTGGAAGTGAGTGGAAAATACTGAGACTAGTGGAAAATAGAGGCATTAAACTTGATCCCTTCTCAGAAAATATTTACATTTTATGCGTGATAAAGGAGTGGCAATGCTGCCAAAATGGTGGGCTTCATGGCCTCCGTTTTCTATTATTCTGTTCTTTACTTTGTTGGAAACATTTAAGGCAAAAAGGAACGTATTAGATTACTTTACTAGGACACCTTAGTTCAAGCCAGGATCCGAGCAAGTCACTGAATACAAACCACAAGCAGGGGGCGCTGTTCTGTGGCTGACCTCCTGCTCTTATCTCCCCGGAGGGAACGAGTGAAAAGAGAGAAGACGCAGAAATCCCCCTCACGACGGTCAATAAATTATTGCATTATAAGTATTTTTCATGGAGCATGGGCACTCAAAATAGTCACGGCACTTCTATAAACAGACCATTTAATTGAAATGTTTATATATATATATATATAGCCTATAAAAGACTAGCTCCTGGACTCTTCCCTTGATGTATTATTTCGGTGGACAGCTGATAAAAGCATTACCGAAATAACCGTGGAGCCCCAGAGAGCATTGATGGCGGCAGGGGTGAGAGAGTAAGGACTTTTTCACCTCATTTGGGTTCAGTCGCTGAATTTACTCCACAGAACAGTTTTAAACTTCTCGCTGGAAGCCGTAAGGGGAAAAGTGTGTGGGTTGACTAGGACACGCGCGGATGAGAAAGATCAAAGGTGCTCCTGGCCAACATTTAGCGCTGGAAAAACCATTGCATACTGTTCGAGCCGGAGACAGAGGAACGAAGGACAGAATAGCAAACCAGCGGTGAGGTATTTCATCCTAGGAGCTGTAATAATGGTCCACTTTTATTGCTTTGTACCTTTTTAAATTGAGAGCTTAAATTTCATGATGGTACTTAAACCATACATGTTCAGGTTTCTGACTCCAGAGCCTACCTCACCAGCACCACTTTACCGTCACCACGCACAGTGACCCAAGACTGAGAGAATAACTTCTGACCACATCTTTGTGATAGACGGACAGATGGGAATGAGTGATGACAGCTCTGGTTTAGAGGAATGCGCTGGTAGGCAAGCTAAGCTGCATTTGCCAGAGGTGGACAGTTGGATATTAACTCAAGCTCTTTATTGTAGTGTGCCCATATCATGCACTACCCTAAATAATGTATCATGCTACAGTTAGGTCACGTTAGGACACTTCCATTCAAACTTACAGTGAGTAAGGAGTCGGTGGGGGTTAGGCCTCTTCCATAAGTATGCTTATAGCTGGCAATGTTGGGGGCCATTACCAATGACCCCCTCTGCCCTCATACACTCATTGGCCGTACATCCATTATAGTAGTGGCCTTGGTGTTGGACTCCAAGCCTGAAGGTTGTGGGTTCAAGCCCCAGAGTTGGCCTACCTGTAAGCATCTACCATGAGCAAAATACTGTACATTGCCCCTATCTGCTGCTTATAATACTGAGAATGTGCTCATTGCAAGTCGCATTGCAGGCGTCTGCTAAAGGACAGAATGGTAATCTACCTATGGGGTGTGAGGCAGGTTGGTGCAAACAGTCTGCATTAACAGTACTGTGCTGTTTATTTGTGTCTCCTGTGTGGCTCACATAATGTGCCTGTCTGGGAGGAAATCCATGCCGTTTTACTACAGACACGGATCTGAACTGGTGCTGCAATGCAAAAAATCCCAGAGAGGACAATGAACAAGGAATGTTGCTCTCTAATCGTGTGACCTGATTGCTGTAGCGTATGATTTGGCAGTTTATAATTCATGGTAATTTATGAGGGAATAAACAGCATGCTATAGTATGATACATCTGTTCCTAAATGAATCTACTTCACAGCAGCGACATCCTGAGCTGCTGACCAGGTGGACCATCAATCCTCTGCTTCTTTATCCCTGCTGTACGCCTGCTAGATGATACAGGCTTTGCTCAGACAGCCAGGAGCCATCCTTGCCTTTTCATTCCTCGTGTCCCTTGGGTGAGCTCATGTCACGGGTATCACGGGCGGTCAGGGTGAAGCAGTCTTTGGTGCCTGTATGCGAGTATGACGGGACACTTCCCAAGTTCTTGTGATGGACTGTGGACTGTATAACCAAAGACTAAGCCTAAATCCACCCACAATGTAGCTGCTTATCACGTTAGTCTCTCCTAAAATATTATAAACTTTAAGGATAATCTTTGCTAACTTTGCATAAAACTTTTGCAAGGTGCACACTATATATTGTAAGTGTGTGCACTTACAATATATGCATTAATACTGCATGTGTGCTTTGTTAAACATTTTCTCATTGTTCATTATTCATTGGAGGAAATATGCTTATTATTTTTGCCTTGTATAAGCCTGGCTTCGCCTGACTAATTGCTCTCAGCCCATTTGTATTCGCTGAGATTGTAGTGTAAAAACCCTGTTGGCGTTAGCGTTTCCACAACCCCCCTGCTGGCGGACCAATCAGGGTGGGGCAGTGAGATGACGTGGAAGTCCAGCGTGTTTCAAAATGATGGTAGAGCTAGATGAGGCGATCAAAACCGTTAACACTGGCTCAACGCTGTCCAATTGTTTCAATATGATCCAGAGGTTGTTAACACTTCCCAATGGAGTGCGGCCAGACACCCGGCCAAGCGTGAATACACATGGAATTATCCTGTCCAAAACGTGAGCTTCGTGAAATCACGTGAGATTGCAGGCGCTATAGGCCATTAATATGAGGACCACCTGCTGATGGGTCAGGCTAGGTCTCCACGTGTTCATTTTCCACTGCAGGCTGTTCTCCCCCTTCTTCCCCCCCCTACTCCCCTTCCCCTCGAACCGTTTCAAATTGTTTGGTCTAGTGCTTCTAGTGAAGCGTCAGGCATGGGCGATAAAACCTCTGTCTGACACGCTATCTAGGCTTATTTACCCTGGTCTGTCTTGGGCGCGCCGCGTGCTGACGTGTCTGTGCCTGGGTGTCACTCTTATGTCCGAGGCTGTGCTGTGCTCGGGTTGCCACGGGGGACGAGCTGTGAGGCAGCCGGCTGCACCTTCAGCATGGGCACGGCTATCAGACGGCAGGGTTGTTTTCTCACCCATCTCCCAGAGGCAGATGTGCACCGCGCCCGCATGGGTCTGGGGAGGCAGTGGTTGCCTGGACTGCAGCATCGAGGCAGGCGGCCCCAGAGCCTGCCTGGTTATTTTTCTTAACGGTACTTCAGCCTAAGCAGAGAATTCCATGGGTCAACATCGCTGGAATCAGGCGGCTATAGGGTTAACCTCCTCGCTCCCCCCATCCCACACACACACACACACACACACCTTCCCCTCCTCTAACTGGCCGGATCACACTGAGTTCCTTCCCACGTGCAATGGCTCATCACTCACTCACCTGGAGGTGGATATTTAGAGAGGAGGGAATTTCCCACTGGAAGCTCATTACTCAAGAGTGGGCCAAATTTAGACGTTCATCATGAGATCACCTACGGCCTAGGCGATGTCTCAGTGCAGAGATGCCTGTGGACTTGATCGGATTCTGCTTTATGTTCCCTGGGTGGACAAAGGGTCCGCCAGGCCTTGTATCTTACAGGCTTGCATGGCAATGCACTTCAACAGGAGTATAACACTGTCTGGAACTTGTACTGTGTCATATAACATATACCAAACATCAATATTTGGTTATCTTGCATTGTGTGTACAGTGTACAAACATTGCTCTATGAAGATAATCACTACTTTGAGCATTTAAGATGTATTTTCCATTAGCGCAGACAGACAATATTGAGTATGAATGCATATGCCTAAAGACCAAGCAACAATAAGCCTCAAACAACATTTTTATACTATACTACTATACTACTATACTTAACTCATATTTAAACAAATAAAGTGGCTTTTGTCACCACCGTGAGTCATGGAACATATGTGAATGAGGAAGACATGCCTGACTTTATAATAGTATTAAGTTATGCCATGCATTTGCCTTTTACGGCAATGGCTTCTACATTACATTCCTTCATTTCAGTCATGTAAAGCCGATCATCACAGTGCCCAATTGGCCGTCCTTCTTCATAGGACCGCTGTCTTTACACCACCTAATACCACTGCCGCATCAATTCTCAAGTGCTGGCCACAATCAGCATACAGGAAGTAAAACCTCTTGATTATTACAGTTAAATCCCCCCCACACACACACACACAAACACACGCACACACAAACACGCATGTGTTTCTGATTTGGCCATGAGGCAAAGTGTTTTCTTTGGAAGCCGAGACCAGTGGCTCTGCTGGGTTTCCTGTTACAGACACTCGTTGCTGTGTGCTGCCATTCCTGAAAGCCCCGTTGCCCCGTATACGCTACGCTTTTATTATAACATGGGCAGGCTAAGAACCGCTCAGCGCTGATCAGAGAAGGACACAGTGGCTGCCGCCTTCCCCTCTGCAGAGCTTCTCGTCCCGCTAATTGGGGAGGTGGTCTTTAAGTGAAGCACTTTACCGCCACCCTAGTTATGACGGGGTTAAAGGCTTTAGCAAGTGGTACTTTTTACTGGTCCTCGAGGCTCCTATAGGAGCTGCTGTTTTTAGTTGGGCCCCAGTGCCAATTACAGTAATCAAAGCCAATATGTGGATACAGAAAAGCGTCGCCACATGTGGTGTGTTTCTTTTTTTCTCTCATTCTCAGTAGGAGAATGACTCCTTGTCTAAACTGTATTCACAACCTCAGTGTTGTTCATTGTTTTCCCTATACCATAGGTGTAACCTGAGCCAGGTAGATACAGTATTTGGGCTGAAACGTTTGAAAGGATTTTACCTATTGTGTTTTCCTTGTGTGGTAACTTTTGGTTAGAATCAACTATTTACCTGCATAAATATATAACTATTTTCTTCAATATTAATTTGGTGTTTTATTAATTTATTTAAATTAATCAAATTAATTAATTTAAGTTGGCATACCCTCTTTTTAGTGTTAGGTGGCATTGCTTCCTAATTTGAGTTGAAAATCCCGATAATAATAATAAGACAGCCCTCGGATTAATGTATTATTCTGCACATTGAAACATTTGCTTTTATGGAGCACCAACCTTAAAAATAAAGGTATTATTTAGAATGATTTATGGCTTGCATGTCCGTGTGTGCGTGTGCGTTGTACAATGTAATCCATAATGATGATAACACAAGCATCTTTCAATCAGAGTGTCTGTGTGGTCGTCCTTAAACAAGCACGACACCTGATATCCCACATGGGACCTCTGCTTATAAAGCCCCATCATTGCCAGGCACACTAGCAAACAACTCATAGCGCTTCTAACAAACCACATTGCATGCACGATTCCCCACATCCACGCCCCACTCCGGGGGTTCTCCATGGGAACCCCGAGCAAAAGTGCCAAATCCGGACCTGCAGGAGAGCTGTTTATTTAGTCTGTTGGGTTTATTTTTAGACTGTGCTAGGGTTAAAGGTCAGCTCATGGGGCTTACACTCGCACATCTGTCAGGGGCGAGGTTAAGCAGCAGAGTGCATGGAAAACCTATCAGAGGCCTGGCCTCAACACACAAGCAACCTTCAGTGAGATAATGGCCTCTTGTTCATTTTGATAGGAACCGACCAAAAGCTCCTGTAGCTCTGTTCCCTCTATTGGCATAGGAGTATGCAGTGTAGGTTAATAACGTTGAAGCCGTTGTGGACACCTGTCACTCATATACGTCATTAGTCCAAAGACGTTCGCATGTCTGTCTTGTCCACAGAGCAGAACAGGATGGGCACCAAGCTGTGTTTCCACACTATACAGTAGTGTGCTCTGGAGGAGCTCTGCGGAGGAAAAACCCAGTCCCCGGGAAAGCCCCCTGACCTCCTGACAGATGTCCCCCCTCCTCTATAATTGCGCCAATTACTTATAATTCCATAACAACTCTAAAACACTTATGTATGTGGTTAGAATAACAATTTCCACATGAAACACACGGCCATTCATAACCTGGAGTTAGGCCGTGCGGACTGCTCCAGGGAAGCCCTTGCGGTGGGTGTCATAGGGGGAAGCACCATTCTGGGGGTTACGCACCGTAGCGGTGGTGAAGATGTGGTCCAATCAGATGCTTGCATGGCAGCCCCTGTGCCTGATGCATTGCCGACTTCGCCAGAGACCACTGTGGTTTCTTTTTTTTTGCAATTGACTGAGCCCCGTTGCACCCCTAACCACACGAATGATATACGTTATAACCCCTTCTCAGACTTTCATTAATAGTTAATTGTTTAAGGTAAATTGTTTTAGCAACCAATGTGTATATATTTTATACAATCATACAAGCCATGTCATCAGCATTGTTTGCATGCATGTGATTTTCCTACGCGCCATTTTGCCACTATGCTTTTTCTACATATTACAGACGTGTGTGTTTTATTGGTTGATGGATGGAAATGGGTTCTCTATTTCACTGTCTAACACAAACCTGACATATTCAACAAACATATGGCAAAAAACATATTTTGATAGATGATGTAGTTATAATATTTAATAAAAAACTAAAATGTCCTGGGGAAGAATGCCCCCCAGACCCCCCCTATTAGAGGTTTAGCATATTCACAAATCTCTAGTGACATCCCTGGAAGTAAATCAAACCGTGTATGCACAGCTTGTACGGTATACTTGAAAGGCACAGCGTGTTGTTCACTGCTGAAAAACTGCATCTATACAACAACAACAAATAAACAGGCTTTTGTGAGGTCGTTAGTAGTTATCACCATCACGGTCACACACTGTGCAGGCATGTCTTTCCTGTGGTCTGATGTGTAAATAGTTTGGGTGCTACGGCACAGTATGCCAGACGCACCCTTCCCATGGCAGTAGACAAACAGGCTAGCTAGCGCCGCTCCAATCCACTTGGTTTTGTTTTGACTAAACAGCCCCACACTGAGGAGACTGCAATCAATTAAGAGCTACAGCGGCGGAGTCTCTGGGTGCACGGAGTGTGTTCTCCGTCGAGGTGTTCTCAACGAACCCACCGTGGGTCTCTACCAAGAGATTAGACCAGGGTACACACGCATGCACGCACGCACGCGCTCACGCACACACACATCCACACAGACACAAAGTCTAGCCCTGAGAGATAGGCATATAGTGTTTGCTCACCTGAAGATGACAGTGGTTTTCTTTCTCTGCTTTTGCATTAGTATCACAATGCATTAGGTGGTGCATTGACGTGTTTGTTTGTATGCTAGCTGTACATGTGAAGGTCTCATTAATCATGTAAATGTATGTTGTTACAGACCTGTAACATGAATGATTCATGTTGCTGTTTCACATTTTCAATGTGCCAGCTCACTGTTTGAAGCCCAGATGTTACATGGCTGCTGGGAGATTGACACAAAATGACATGCACCCTGTGCGTCTGCTGTTAGTGGGGAGGAACGCACGGCATTCCGCACTCAGTTGCAAACCTAAAATCCTAATCGCGAATTTGAGTGCAAGGGCAATCAAGGACACAAATCGCAGAGCAGCGCGTTTAATCAGGCTTTTGTCAAGGATGAGCAACATATTAATGAAAGTAGAGTCACAATAAGGAACACCGCTTATTTTTGCTCTTGTAGGCTACGTGCTGAACAACACAGACATTTATTTAGCGGAATTACTGGGGTCTCTGCCATATTTGTTTTGTTTTCTTTGGCATACATATACAGCATGTGGAGGATAAAATAAGAATCTGTCACAACGTGTCTTGAGCCAAATGGGTCACGCGTCTGAGAATCCCGGACTTGGAACAGCATGACGCTACGAGGAAAACAAAAACACAACGTCGTGTGCCGGCGCCTCTTCAGACCTGAAAACCCGCATTCATGCTCACCTTGCTCGGCTGTAGGAAATGATGTCACGCTGGGCGCCCAGCGGTGGTGGTGGTGTGGGGGGGGGGGGTCTGACTGAAACCTTCCAGAGGAAAAAAAGACCTCGATGCTGTAACGACATTGGACCGAAGCAATGTCATTTCTGGAAATAAATAAAAAAGAAACTCAAAGGGAGAAGAGACCTCCGCCATAGCTCCCCATTTGTACGAGCGGTAAAATGCATTCATGGCATGGCGTGGAATAAGTTACATAAGGCTGTCATTAAATAGGTGACTAGTGATAGACCATCATGCAGAGACTGCCCCCCCAAAGAGCATGTTAACAATGTTTGCTTTTACAAAATATGAAAGTAATGATTCTATTTTTTTTTTCTTTTTTCAAAACAAAGTAAGAACTAGTTGTTTTACATACACTATTAATTGCTTTAAATAGAAATATGTATATAGGCTTGCAACTACACTAAAACCAATCCAAGTCACGTCTTACATCTTAGGTCAATGCTCAAGTAAAGAGAATTGCACCTTGGCTTTACTGTACAGTTATTAGCTGAGGGGCAGTGCCATTTTACTGACCTGGCACACTGGGCATTTGCCTTTGGGGTCCCCTAGGTGGGTCCCGCCAAGGGCCTTGGTCTAAGTACCAAGACCCTTGTACCAATTCCAGCAAGGTGATTACAAAGTAAAGGACATCATATGAAGTTTGTGATATACAGAGGAAAGCTATTCCAAATAGTAAAGTGCATATAACAAATACAGCCATCGTTGTGTTGTCCTTTACCCCCTGCTCCCTCTAGGCAGGTAGCCTCGCAATACCATCCTGATCTCGCGAGGTTCAGTTTAATTTCGCCATGAGAATCTTCTGGAAAACCTCGGAATCATTTTGAATGTGTCTGAGTAGCAACTGAACTTTAGTTGCGCCGACAGCGAAAACGAACAGATGGTTCATTCAATCAACTGCCAAGTATTTTTTTAAGTACCTGCCATTCACAAACAGTTTCAATGTACGGCTCCCCAGATGGACTTGTGACAATGTCAGGTTACAGGTGGGTAAATCCGGCCATGATGAGTAGGGTATACAAACCCCTCGTCGTTTGTGGAACATGCTGTCCATTAACAGTTCATTCAAATAGAGTGATTGGGGTTGTGTCCTGATGGCCAATCAGTGGTCTATTCATAGTTGTCCTGAGCACTGCCTATAATCTCGCCGCTCATTGCGATGTGTGCGATGACAGCAGAGGGTCACACGCCCAGCGGGACATGCGGGAAGATGCTGCGGTGCGTACCACGCGGCACGTACAGCATGGTATACAGAGCTGATAAGGCCAACGCAGGAAACAGGATATTTTTGCCTCCTGTGGAATTTATAGAGCAGAGATCAGATCAGATTGGAGGTCTGGAGTACTGGAGGTCCAGAACGCATGCCCTCACTTTTGGCACAGGTCCACCATTCTAGTAGCAATGATTACTAATTAACCTTTCTCTCAACAAGTCATTAGCTGCTTTCTTTTATGCTTAAAATCACATAAAAAGAATACACTTTTCTGGGAACTTTTTGCATTTGAGATTATAGATCTACTAATGCAAATGAAAACACGTCAACATGCATTCTACCATGCTCTAATCCAGTCTACCTATTAGTTGTTTTTTTTTTCGCAGGAGTGGCTGCTAGAAAATACCTGCACATTAAACTTATTTGAGGGACAAACTTGTTTTAGTACTAGTAGAGGAGTAATGAGACTCACATTTGATAGTCCACTGTGCAATTCCTAATTTGAAGGGTTTGTTGAAAGAGCACTTAGTGTGGTTGTTGCTACTGTTGACACAATGTAAACCTTTTGACCCATGGCTCATGAACAGCACTTAACAAGTTTATGTTAATAGATTGTGAAATACTGAAATATACTATAAATCATACTCCAGCTGCCAAATGCTATATGCGCATTATGCGGTGTAATATGCGAAGCCTTTTTGGACATGTAATTGTGATAAAAAAAAGTTTGTTCAAATTAATTCCCTACAAACCACCCTGCTTTAGTCAAATCACATTATGTGGTCATAAAATTCACTGGCCAATGAACCTTCATTAACAATAGGAAATGTAATATGTCCCACAGTGAAGCACAATCTTAATTTGATGTAGTCATTTTTCAGTGACATATTTTCAAAGCTAATCTAACGTTTTTTTGTTTTGTTTTTTTTCCCCTTCCAGAAAGCTTCTACAGCATTCCTGGCCTGCTCATCCCACCCATCCTCCAGTGTGCCAGGCACGTTCCTGTAACCCGTGGCTGGTCAGGTTACAGATGGGGTGTGGGGCTCCTGTGCTGAAAGGTACTTTTCCTTGTTTTGATTGTCTCTAGGGTGAGGCCCCCGGCTATAGGCCCGGACCTCAGCTCCAGGATGCTGTGACCAGCCTGGAAACCTGATCCCTCGCTGCCTCGTAACTCTTCAGCCATGTCATCACTGGCTGTATGGTGGCTGCATAGGAGAAGGCTTGATTTCTCCTCTACGGAAACAAAATGAAGGAGGAATTCTGCTAAGATTATCTATAATGGAGAATCCTGCTCTGTGGGATGTTGATGACAGTGATGGTTATAACAAGCATTTAATATTCTCTAAGGTAATAACATTATCCACTGGTGGCTTTTTTGGTAAACAATATTAATGTATATGCCTGCTTTGCTTTCAGGCTTTGGGAATATCCATGCAAAATCCTCCTAATAGGCATTTCTGCTATGACGCCACAAGAGGGCAGCACTGTCAACATTTGCATGGCCAAACTTTAAACAGCACAATGACCCCTGAATTGATGATGGTCTTATTAACTGATATTATATTTATATATATATTTAATGAAACATTTAATAACTTGTTTATTTAGTTTAAACTATTGTATTGACATTCATATTATTATTATTATTATTATTATTATTAATATTATTATAAAACGATTATATTTAAACTAATTATTTTAAGTCTAATTAAGTTTAACCTTAATCAACATCTTGTCCTAAACATAGTCTAACCGTTCACCACACTGTGAATTATTGTATACCGAAACACTTACACTTAATGTCCAACATGTTCCAAAATACCTATGACATTTGAACACATCTTCGTGTCTCTATAGTCTTTGAGAGCAAAGGATATGTGCCCTTTCCAGCCACAGAATGCTTGCAGGCTATATTGTGAGAGTCTCACCTAATTTTTTCCACTTCTACTTTTGAAGCTGCCAACCTTACTAGGGGCCTTCCTGGAGTTATTTTCTCCAGGAGGGGGAAAAAAAACAAACTTCATATCACACACAAAGCTTCCACAGTTTAGAACACCTGTGTCTAAACTGTCTCCTATCATTTAATTCATTTTACAGGATCACTTTAGATGGTCCTGGCAGAACGAATGGCTTGTTTCCGTAGCGCAGGGCCTTCATCTGTCACCTTGACTGATGCCCAAGGGGAGTACGCAGATCGGTGAAGCACCCACACTGTGACTAATTCAAGAGGAACTGTGCTTCTCGCACCGCAAGTCTTTTGTTGGCGACGGCATCGACAGTTGTTGACGCAAGATCGGTTGCACTTGAGGTGTTTGTTTACCAGTTACAAGCGAACAATGCATTTCCAGTGGGAAAAAAGGGGTTTTCATGACCACAGACCTATATCAGAGAGGCTTTCTCAACGCTATTGATTACGGATTGAAAATGAATGGGTCTGTTACACTGACAGACTGTTGAGAGAATGCTAAACTGTGATGTGAACACCTCGTAGAGGCAGTTTCCTCTCTTTTCCCCCTGGGCCAGTTAGGAACAGAAGGCCCCATTCACCAGACAGGATCCAGAGGTAGTACATGTTGAAATCCATCTGCAGTTACCCTACCTTTTTCTTCATACTCCCACAGACTTGTCAATGAAAACGAGTGCGGTTGTTTATCATTACCTTTTGTGCTTGTTTTGCATCCCCATGTAACGGAGCCCGCAGAGAGCAGTTTGGGTCCCACTAAGAAGAAACTCCCACGTTGCAGGACTCATAGCACTAAATCGTGGATTTTATTTGAACTGTAAGGGAAATTTGCCATATAAACTTAAAAGAGGATATTGGCCAGACCGGAGCTGGACGGTAGACTAACTTACAGTATCTGCTCTATACAGCTGAAATGGCTTTCCGTGAAGTGAAACCCCGTTGCTGACCTAAAACTGAATCACAGAAAGAGAAACGATGCATGTCTCCTAAATGAACAAATACAGTATGTCATGTAATGATGGGAGAACGCCCCAGTGTTCACACCAGAAGGAAACATAATCCCTTTCAATCGTCCAGGGATCTTATTTTTTCCATTAGTGTAAGGGTGGTCGAGACAGTGTCAGGGCTACAGCGTGGTAATTGAACTTGAACAAAAGTTCTTAAATGCAAGCATTTTTAAATAATCACTGTCATTATTGCGGCTACTACAACAATCAGGGCCATTAAGAGATTGCCGGTGCCCAGACTTCCTCCAAAGTGTTTGCAGAGACGTTTGCTGTGTTGGGGAAGCCAGAAAGCCACAACAGCACCGCGCCATGTGTACCCATGCTCAATGTACTGTAAGGATCACAGGCTACAAACCTCCAGATTTGGATTTGGACGCACGTCCGGCAGCCCAGGAAAGACCGGAACAAAACCTACCAAGTGTTCAGTTGACTTTGTTGCCATGTGACTGCATGCTATTCTTCTCATGTCCTGTTGGCGTGGAACTATTAGGCCGCTGTGGTGACGGATGATGAGCAAGTGGTCTGTTGCATGTCTGGATGAAATTCCTGTAAACGGTGGAGCATTTGGCCATGTTTAATCTCCCGAGTTATCATGGGAGATTCCCTCTCTTTGGCCCCCCACCCCCCTTACGCCCCACCATCCTTACCCATAACCCCCAAATGGCATGCATGTTTTCAGCATACCACCATCCTACCCAGAAGAGGGGGCTTTTTCAGTACCACATGATCTTAGGCAGAAGCCAGGCGTGTAATGTGATAAACGCTGTGCCGTTCAGTTACCTACTGGCCTGACATTTTCACATTAACGTACAAGATTTACCCATACTCCTCTGCCAAAATCTACGGAAAAATAGGTACCCTGAACCACTGTGCCATTCTTGGCTGTTTATTCTGTTACTTGGTATATCGATTCATGCTACTTTAAACGTCAGCCCACAGCTCTGCATGCAAGTTGCCCTACTGGTTGGAAGGTGTCTGTGTATTGGTCCTCAGCTAGGGGTATTATTGTTATACACCAAGAGGACAGAGATAGGAGCCAAACCTAACAGTCCCCTGGCAGTGAGGACTTTTCAGATAGGCTGCTCTGGAGAGGGAAAGTGACCACACCGTGGTGGGTCAGCCAAGCTAAACGCTGGCGCTGTGATCCACTTTCCATAGATCTACACATGACCAAAGTCAAAATGTTTAAGGTGGTGGCTAATTTCTCATGCACGTGCATGAAGGCTTGTAATTGTATTCTAACAACAATCAGAATATTCAGAATTATCATTACAGAAGTGCCTCTGTGCGGGTCTTAATGTACACTACTTATAGTGAATTAAATGGAATAATAAACCTAGATTTAGATCATTTTTTTCTTCCTCGCCCTGGTTTATTTGCACTCCACGTGATTTTGCTCCTTAAATCCAGAATCACAAGGAAGTCCTGTCTTCATCGTCTTCGCAGAAAATGTCCTCCCCAAATTAGTTATCCAAACACCATTTTGAAAATAGACTAAATGAAAGAATTCTGCCCAATTGCTTGAACAAACACATGCTTCCATGCATGTTAATAGGATTAATGGCACGCACTTAACCTATATGTTGACATATTAAGTGGACATTTAGCTTTCCACCTTTAAACCAACACCCTCACTTACCAAGAGGTTGTAGCCTAATGGTTGCATTGATTAACTCCTAACAAACATAAGCATGAATTCTGAATCTTACAGACTGGGACAGCTCCACTTGAAGGTCTCTCCAAAAACAACCCCCGGGGGCTTGGAAGTGTGATAGCAAACCAGTGGACTAGCACCACAAAGCAGTTTCTGTAGCCTGACCAAGCCCACCAAAGTTGCAGCTTCTGTCTTTGTTGTCAATACACAAAGCGGACTACATTCCTTAATTAGGCCCTTAAATATAACTTTACTTTCCTGTCATCGTTTTAACAGGTTCACCATGAGCACGATTACATTTACCCAAATAACGCTAAACATTGTTTAGGATGTAACATATTTTATGGGTTTAAGTTTCAATGTCTGCATATTGAAGAAAGTTCAGTTTAAATATGGCATGCTGTAGGACATAACGCAAATGGTTTGTGTGCTCATGGTTCCTGTTAGCAAGGCATAGATCATACATAGGTGAAACAGCAATCGCCAAAAGCTTCACTCAAACCAGTCCATAAGTAATAAACAATGTTACAGACTGGACGATTTGGTACAATTCCCAGTCTCCCTTGACATCTGGTCTCAAGTCGTTTTTTTGGACTTACACAAATGGGCCGCTTCCCTAATAAATAAAATTCTTAGACTCACTTTCTTACCCACTAGTTTCCAATAATAAGTCACTGCTCCCCTGTGGAGACCCGTGGCTCTCCACTCGGAAGTTCACGGGGAATGTCAGGTCTAAGCCAAGCCACAAGCCAGCGCATAACTTAACATTAATATAAAGAAGGATAGAAATTTTGGAAATTAGTCGCCACGCAATAATTTGTGTAATAGGTGAAGTCTCTGGTTTTCCGCCACAGTCAGAGCTAACATCTTGTGTTATAGCAGCCCCAGAGGCACAAGTTCCTCACTGTCTTCAAAGGGCCGAGTAGCTTTGATAGGAGGGGTAGAGAGAAGAGAGATATTCAAACCATAACAGCAATGGTAAATGGTAAATGGACTGCATTTATGCTTTTCTAACCCTTCGGCCACTCAAAGGCTTTAGGTCAGTGGTGCCCAATCCTGATCCTGGAGGGCCGCTGCCCTGCATGTTTTAGATGTCTCCGTTCTCCCAGCAGAGATGCCACTCTTGCTGCATCCTCCACTGTGCAACTGAGATGGAATATCAAAGTCCCTGGTACAGGAGGGGTTCTGGGACACTCCATGTTTGTGGGCATTCCGATGAAGGCCATGTTTTTTCCAAGTGTCCGGGGATGTGCAAAACCCATTTGGTCTCGAAACCATTGGTCCTGGGAAGGGAAAACACACGCTTGGCACGAGGAGGCAAACCCTGGATTTCATTGATTTCTCTCATAATTATTCTGGTCTGTGGACCACTCCAAAGACAAAAGGCAGACCTCTAAATGGAATTTGTATGTATGTGTGTGCTTGCGTGTGCGTGCGTGTGTGCGCGTGTGTGTGTGTATATTATGTACATTTTATTTAAGATTTGCATTTGTATTTGTGAAGACCACATTCACCCTACCAGTGGTGTCTGTATACATGTGTATTGTATGCATTTAGTTATTCTGGCTTGGCATTTTCATTCAGACCATGTGCCTCCTTTATAGAGAGAAACAACAGTGACTACAGTAAATGAGATACGTGATACATATTCACTTGAAATTGAACTGTAGAAGAAGTCACATATGCATTCCCATAATCCTGTTCCCCGCTCAGACCCTCTCCACGGTGTCTATCCATATGTCTAATGCATAGAATTGTGTGGCCTAAATCTAGCTACAGAGTTAAGGCAATATATTGATTTAGAATGTAAAATCAAGGAACTGAGTTTCTGAACCTGCTCAAGTACTCGCTGGCACTCGCTTGAGGCCAAGCCTGGGTCACATAGAAGATGACGGTAACAAGAAAAAGCCACCTGCACATAATGGAGCAGAAAACCAGTGCCATGTCTGCCTTTTCTCAGCACTTGACAGGCCAGCATAGTGGTGGTCCCCTGTCCCCTGTCCCCTGGCCTTGACTCCTACTGTGAGGCCTACAGTAAGGCCCAACGCAGAAATGATTGTGGCACCAAACGCTGGTGAACCATCCAGTATTGATTTAGGTCTGTTAGTCTGTTCATATCAACACACGCACTGGAAATGTCTCCTTCTGTCGGGGCAAGAATGAGTATGGACAGCCAGTCACAGTGATTATGAACAAATGTCTTGTAGTAATTTTTTTCCGTGATTTAGATACTGTATGGTGTCCTGTGAAGTCCTGACGGTGGTTTAGTTTATCGTGACAGCTATTGATATACCACTAGAGTGTGCATAATTTCAGCAGTACGTCGCTGAAGAATTATGTTTGAAATGCGCTTCATGTGGATGGAAAAATCTCTGCCTTGATTTATTAATGAGGTGTGCTCTGTGGTCAGAGAAAGAATAGCCTTGTAAGATATTGTCACGGAGGGTTGTTGTGACTACTGAAAAAGAAGGACATGCGGCCAGGAAAGCAGTCATCGTTTTTTCCAGTGTCAGGTTTGTAACTATACACTGTAATAGTCTACTGAGTCGGTGTGAGTCTATGTATCTCATCGTACATTTGCTGATGGTACATACAAGCGATGAAGTGTGTTTAATTTGCGTGGAGTGTGTCCCTCCAGCCACATCATATGTGTGTGATGGTTTTTTTCTTTATCTGCTGCGTTTTACCATAAGCTTTATCAAACAATATTAACATGTGAAGCCCTTTCTCAGTTCCACATGCTAAAGCTACGCCTAGATGGACTCAATCTGGGTGGGAAGTTGTGTTTCATAGGGGGCCTGTCTAGATGTTTTTGGTACATCACGAATGTGAAATGCCCAGCATTCTGCCCCATGTGCCTCTATCTGCTTGGGAATCGTTCTCAACCATTGCCTCTGGTGCTTGGTCTTAATGTATCCTCTGTATACCCGAGAGCAGCCTATAGCTAGCTAGCTGGCTGTGGCAGCACAGCCTGCCTGCCCTCTGTTACTGTATATTGTGGCTATTCATAGTGGGCTATACACGCTGCGTGCCACAGAAAGACAAAGGCTTCGGTGCTCTTAACAGTATAGGCGTCTCAGCAAACTTTCTGTCCTTCTTAAAGACATGGCTTATCAAATAGCCTCGACGGTTGACATTTGATTTGAGGTCACGTGCGATATTATTTGTCAAAATGCCTTTTCTGCATCACTCATATTACAGCATCAGCATCAGAGTACAAATAGTTCAAGGTGATGTGCGTTTTTCTATATTTAAGAGAGTTAAAGCCAAAAACAACAAGTTCAGATAGAAATTGTGAATATTCTCAGACAATAACTCCCGCTAAGTGACCAAACATAAGTCAAATTGTCTTGGCCACTTCTGGAACATATTGTATAGTTTCCTGCTGCCTAAATATAGGGAGCATTTATTTAAAATGAATTTATCTCTACTTACACATACTGTAGGTTTTCCCCGTCTTCCATGTATGTGGCAATTGAACAGTCAATATATTTCAGGCACAGTTTGGTTTTCAAATGCTGCCAGGATCTGCTTTCTAACAGACTGCAGAATTCTTCCTGCAGCACCCTGAACATCATTCCGTCCCATCTCCCAAAGGATAAAGCAGGTGACCTTAACACATGATAAGAGACGTGTACAAAAAGTGTCAACACTACGATTAAAAAAAACAAATTTTGTTTTTTTTTAAGAAAACTTGTCGATTGTTTATTTGTGTTTCTGTGTGAATTGTATTTGCTTAGGAGCACTTGGAGTAAAGTTCGAGTTCGTTCAAATTGTGTATAGTGTGCATTTGTAATAAATTCTTGAATTTTGCCCGATTTCACCATTCCATCTTCTTTGTCTCACAACATCCTGATTCCCACCCTGGCGCCAAGAAGCAATTTTTTTTTCTTCCTCTGCTCGACACTGCCAAGACCCGTCACTGAGCCTGAGAAGTGGAGTATTGTAACAGATACAGATGGGCAGAAAGTTCAAAGTATTGCTTTTCCTTTCCTTTTTTTTGTTTTTTGTTTAATGAGTTTTTCGGTGAGCGCATTTTCTGAGAATAATGCTCTCTCTGTGTGTCCTTCTCACCGTTTCATTCTGGCTTTATGACAAAGTTGACAGCATTTTCATCAAAATTAGATTTTAGATGAAAGTTCCCTGGCCTTGCCTTGCTTTCCCTATGAAACGAGGTCTAGTTGGCCAAATGAGCAAGGCGACATTAGACAGTTCCAGTTCATCATCTTAACCTGATGAACTTGAAAGTCAAAAATACATTTTTTGAGATTCATCCATCACAAAGATTAGATAGGCCTGAGAGTTGGGACTTTTTTTTTTTGCCACATTCTCCAACTCTGAGCCATCTAGACCAAACCCCGTCTCCTTGCCTGACTAATGCCACACTTTATTTCTCCGAGTGGATTTGTATTGACATTGCACATAATTAGATTCACTCTGCAGTAGGCTATGCTCTCATTTCTGGACATCTCTAGCACCATTAAACATCTTCGGTAACTAAAACAAACGCTTACAAGTATGTACTTCATCATCCTTTCTCAAACCAGTACCGATTTCACAGCAGATGTGAATACATTTAAAACCACATTTAGCATGTTAATGATTCTGAGTAGAGCTTAATGCAACTGAATGTGAAGTATTCTCTTAATATGCCTCATTTCTAAATGGCGTGCTTTACGCGGTAGTGTGCAATCTAGTAGGTATGATTGAAAGATGATTTAAAACCTCTAGTTTTTGGGCAGAGCATTTCCATTCCTGAGCAGAATGGTTTTGCAGCCAGTCCCAATGCAATATCTCTGAGCTTTCGCTGAGAGCAAGAGCAAGTGCTTGCTCTGCACGTAGCTTTAATGTGAATCTGAGGAACACAACTGAATGGTACACACCCACACACATTCATGTGTTTCTCCATTATTGTGTCATTGCATATGCTGCCCTTAATGACAAAATCCTGACCCGCAGAACACTGCTTTATATTATTTATTATAGTGTTGTTGGTCTTTGTTATAGTGTCATCTTGGTTCCAGCAGGCCTGAGAAACATGAACACGAGGGCAAAGGTTTGGCTGGCCGTGACCATGCTTACATGGTCTAGTTTCGGTACCGTATAATCCAATCTGTCTACCAGCCAAGGATGCTGAATCAGCGGCCTCTTGAAATGTTCTGCCGTGCTGCAGATGTTTGCTGTTTATGTTTACTTCCAGACCAAAGAAAAATATACCTGTTTGACGTGCCATCATTTGATACTGGATAATGGAACACAGGGATAATATTCATTCATATTTGCAGCTCTCACCAATTCTCAAAGTCACTGTCTAACTTCCCAAGATTGTTCATTTTAAATAACAAGATCTCATAGTCATCAAATTGATTATAATGGCTATTATGGTTGATGTCAGATGGTATGGAGATGGCCTTAGAATGCATTGGGAGCAGGTAGTTCAATAAAATCCTCTTGTTTCATGAAGATGGTAATACAAAAAACATAAGTAGTCTCCCATCTGCCACCACAGCATGTGTCTCTACAGGCCAACTGGGCACCGAAGGCCTAAGCGCCTTTATGCCCTGTGGCTCTTGTGGCTTGAGGATTTGCCGCTTGGTGACAGAGAGTACTTGGAAGGGGATCCGTGAACCCTCTCTGCCACTCTAAAGCCAATTTCACTCCGGCCACAGAACAGTAAACCTGGCCAATGCAGAGACCAGACTGTGGTCAAATCTACCCCCTTCCCCCTTCCCCCTTACCCCTTGCCCCCATCACCCAAAGTTAGGGCGCACTGCTCTGTGAAGGAATTGCAAAGCATGTATGGAGCTAAATGGAATCAGTCAACAGCAGAAAGCAGCCATCAGCTGAGAGAGGGAAAGGAGTTGTCTCCCTGCCCAGTACTTTGGACAAAACACAGGAGATCATAACCCTGGATCAGCTATAGATTTTAGAAGCTCGTTTGCCTTTGATATGTAGAGGGAGGAGTGTCAAGTCACACATTAGTTGGGTTCTTACTAACACACAGTAAACCTGGCCAATGAAGATACCAGACTGTGGTCAAATCTACCCCCCATCACCAGTCAGTTGATTAGTAGTGCTCAATATTAATTTGTGAACGTGCATGAGTGTTCATTAGGGACATTTCTTTCATTTAAGATGAACACTTTTTTAAATGGTGTATCTTTCAGAAATATAGATCCACTGTGTAAAAAGCACACTATACAGTATATGTCTAGCCATGAACCATCATTGCCACTTGTCAGTTTTGCAGTATGAGCATACTGTAATGATTTTAGGCTCTTTGAACGCACACCCAGTTATAGTTAATGACCTCTCTGTTGCTTTGGCTTCAAGCTTCATAATGAGCTCCATTGGGAAGCACGACTCTCTGTGAACCCTGGACTGAGAGCCTGAAAACATTCATAGGTATTCCAAACTGATATCAATCACAATGTTTAGGATTCACAGAACTCTCGACGCTTAAAACAGCTATACCTTATGTTCTAGTACTCAAATATTGAATTGCAGTTAAAGAACAGTAGGCAGTACTTATTTTATTATCTTAATTCTAATGGTTTCCTTGTTTGCTCAACCTTTTCTCTAGCAAGCATGGCTTCATACAGGAATTGCCACAGGGCCTATTTTACAATCACATCTTATATTTTATATTTGGGAAGACATCTTAAAATGTGAGTCATTTACATTTGTTTGCCTAGTATATTTTTTTTTGTGACACTGCACACTTGTTCTCTCTGCCACCTACACATCTCTTGTGGGGACAGATGGTCTGGTTAGTAAGGCATCACCTCCTCCGGCACCATTTTTTTTCACAGCCTTCTTCTAAGCACGCTGTTCCATAATTGTGTAGTAAGTAAACAGGCCCATGTTGCTCCATTTAAAGCTTGTCCAACCCCCATCAAACCATAAAAAATTGCCTATATGTACAGTATTTGCTTTGAACTTGACTGCCATTTTAACTAAGATGATAAAATATAGGGATAGTCTGAGCATGAGTCACTGATGTTGCAGTAAAAGAAACAAAATATATCTAATTTTCATTCATATAAAAGTGTTTCAACTACAAGACAGACCTAGTTAGAGTTTATTGACATTAGTATTTTCATAGCTAGGACCTATTAAATGTTTTACCATACAGGCTTTTATACATTTCTATTCACATTTAACCTTAAAGATGAAAGTCAACATTCAGGTATTTTGTTGGATTATTTGTTCGATTTTAATGTTCTGTGCAAATTTGGTAGTCAGGCTGTCAGAGCTTCTTAACACCTGAATTAGGCCTACACCTCATTAATTCACCTAAATAATTTTAAGTAGGCTACTGTGTATCCGCTATGATTATGTTCTGACTTTACCATTAAACGATTAAAAGTATCTTATTGTTAGTATGACTGACATGCCTGAGACGGTCATGTCTTAGAAAAGACTGCCATCTTGCGGTCAGGCAATGCAATGGTGTGTGTATATTAAGCATATTGTTTCAGCATTTGACAGAGCACGTATATCTAGCTGGAAACTTTAATACAACTGCACAAACACTTAAATTTTATAACCCAGCTAATGTGTGTAGAAGTATAGTCTCTAAAGTATTGAGATCTACAGCCTATAAAAATAATTAGGACCTGCATTGTTTAAAAACTACAATCTGCTTAATACACACATCACTGCTTACAAGAAAATCTTATAAAACTAGACAAGCTTTCAAAGAAAGTCGCAAATACAATGTTACACTAATTAAAATAAATGTTCACTTTCCGCAAGACAAAGTGGGAGCATGTTTCAGTGAGGTACTATAAACTGGAAGCTACTCAGTTTAGAAAAAATGCCAAGCAATGGTTTATTCCGCACTTTTATTTTGTCTTATTTTGACAATATAAAATTGAGGTTTTTACTTGTTGGACCTTGAATTCACTTTCAACGGCACAGCAGCATCAGAGAAAGGCGACAAGGTTCACGTTTTATGTTTGCACACCAGGCAAGATCATACCATTTATGTGATATGGCCTTTGAGTTTAGGGTGCATGAACATTCACTTTAGAGTAGTCAATTTGAAACATTTAAAAAAAAAAATTTTTTACAAATAAAGCTAAAAGATCTTTTTTCCTACAACACAAGTTTTTATTTTTCCCGCACAATGTGAAAAAAATTTTTTCTTTTAGAAGAAGGTGTTTGGTCTCTTGGTGGTGAAGCGGGGCTTGTGCTGGCGACGCAGGACCCTGTGGGGCAGAGGGAACTTGATCCTGGAGTCCTGGAGGAGGCAAAACACAAGCGTCACGCTAGTGGCGGATAAAAAAAACAATAATGCATACATTACATTGTAGAAACCACCCGATAATACTTGTTGCCAGTTTCATAACCGCCAGATATGAAGATGGAAAGCTAGAAATCTGGAAGAGGAACCCGGCTTAGGTTTTGGCAGGTTTTTAAACTGAACCGACTAATTCGGAGTGAGTCCACTGAGAGACCTGCCGCCGGATGACACCAACCGTGCACCCGGCAGCAGCAGCACAACGCCAGTCTGAACAGTAGCCACATTGCATTACAAGGCCTGGCACCGACAACAGAACACGAAGGACACATACGTGGAACTGCTTGATAGCAGGTCTGCGGCACTTGTTGGCAGCGATTTCCTGCACCTTCATGATCTGGATAGAGTGGGCGCGAGCACGATGGCGGGCCCCCATATCCCGATCTGAAATTAAAACAAAAACCTACTTCAAGTCACTTTGGAAAAGGTCAATAATATGCTTTCAACTGCAAGTCCTATTCAGCAATACTGCATCTAAAATATATAATTTAAACTGTGACAAATTAAGTATATATGGGCAAAACAAAATGGCTTCAGATTTGGTCCATCACCCCAAGTACAATAGAATATACAGCTGAAAAATCAAAGCACATTACACGATCTTATGCTGAATGTGATGTTACTCAAATGTGCATATTGCCATGACAGACACATTAGCACAGACCAAGTTAAGGCAGCTAAAATGCTAACGAAGACAGCCAATATGGTGGAGAGTTATAAGGAAAGCAATGCCATGTGGAATGCGTGTCAACGCGGGGACACTTACAACACTGTGTGACAGCGGCAGAGGTGGTCAGATCCCTGTACTCTCTGTACATGTTGTGGGTACCACTGCGGGAGTCATAGCGCAGCCAGATGCCAAAGTTCTTCACCTTCAGAGGGGTCTTCTCATGTACCTGAATAATGAGATTAAAGCATTTTGTTAGCCGAGCAAACCCAAGTCAGGCAAAGAATACAACAGCAGCTCATCTTTGTAATAAAAGGACATCTACCAGCCCACAGTAGACGGTCTCTCCTGAAGCCTTCTTCATCTTTCTCAGCTGGGAGACAAAGTACCAGAAGCGGGACTTGGCCACTACATGGTTGGGGGCAAAGATCCTCATCCGATACAGAGGAGGGGCAGGGTTCTTGGCGGAGGGCAGAAGACGCCCAATTACCTTGTATTCCCTAAGCTGTATGAGAAAAAGGGCAAAGCAATAAGTTAGGACCTGTATGTAAACACACATGCAAACCTGTCAGGTTTATGTGTCATTACATGTACCTACTGTTTCACACGTTTACACAAAGTACTTGTGTAAACCAACCAATACAGTTGATTGACGTTTTTTTAATACTTGTTGGACCTTGAATTCACTTTCAACGGCACAGCAGCATCAGAGAAAGGCGACAAGGTTCAAGTTATGTTTGCACACCAGGCAAGACCATACCATTTATGTGATATAGTCTTTGGGTTTAGGGTGCATGAAGGTCCGGTTTATTGGCCAACTACAAAAGTTGCTTGTTATGAGTGAAAGCAACCAACATTGGTTAATAGCTATGGTGAGGCTAAAGCAGTAAGTCATTCGCAGCAATAAACCATTGAAACGATTCATTAAAAGGCAACGTTTACGTGACTTGCATACTTTGTAGAGCTTTCTTTTTACAATAAGAAATCACACCACCATCGGCCACTTCAACGCAAGATGTTGCCGTCCACATGTCTCGGCGGACGCCATGTTGTAGCCGCAAAAGCACTAGCTTAACAAATGTTCGATGTGTAATTCTGAGATGGATTCGTACGCCACGTCGACATTAAAACAAATGCTACAACGGTACATTTGTTATGAGCGCTTAAAATTAATGGCTCTATCCGTCCAGAAGGCAAAATAAAAGGTTTTACGTACTGTGCCAGACGCCTTCATGGTGTCTCTCGCTGACTGCCACCGTAAAAGAGGAAGCAGCAAGGCGGGGAATCACTACGTCAACTACAGAGAAGGGTGGGTTCAAAATATATGTACAATCTGATTGGTCAAAAATAACCAAGCCATTCAATATAATGTGTTAAAGCTGAACTACCTAATATGTTCACATTGTACAACGTTTAAACACGTCTTTTATATGAAAAGGGTTACTTAAATCTAATATATTACAGTATAGTAAGCAGCCCAAGTACACGTCGTCACCATATTATAAATAACCAATTCACACAAAAAATAAAGCCCATATAAAAAAATAAACGAAATATGCATGCTTAAATTGTATCATGTATTAACAGTAGTGTTAGAGCGTGTGAACAAATACAATGCGTGTTATTATAGTTCATATACATAACACGTGTATATTTCAGAGATGAAAAGGTATTTACCAGAGTGATAAACTCTTCCGGTGGCTGTGACCCCGCAGACGTCCGTTCCTTCCGTTCAGTGGACACGCCGTGCATTCGCCTGGTCTGATCTTGTCACAATTCAACTGATTTCTGGATAATTCTTCTAGCATCTTTGCATTCGTGGAATAAGTTATTTGAGAATCGGAATGTGATCGTGTTACTACTAAGGTCGGGAATTGAGAATATATCACACATGTTCCATACCGTATACTAGTAGCAGTAAAGAGCATGCAAACTTTGTCTTCGTGTATTTAGTATAACGTATGATGTGATTGAGAGAGGCGAAGGTGCCGATGATACACGGCTATTTCAAACGCATAGTCATGTACCTCAGGAAAGTACCGTACGCTTCTTTTAACGTATACTATAAAGTCAATGTAACTTCCAGGGGAAAGCATTTGCTTGCATGTAATGAGCACGTTTCGATCATGACAACATAACAAAAGTGTTTTAGCCAGGCAACTGGCATTCGCTATCGTACATGGCAAATGCTAACTTGCCAGCGAGTTGGGTTAGCGCTTTTATGCCATTCAACCACCAGCTAACTTAAGGATTTGCAGCGTCAACTTTTTTTTAAAGAAAGGCCTCCATGGCTTGTTTCGCATAGCTTGAACACATCGAACGGTTATGACTACTTTTTATGAGCTTTGTCTGTATAGTAATTTTGTATTTACGAATCGGAGAGTGTGCCTCAAATATTGAACATGTGTACCGGTGCGGTACGGTAATGAATCTGTCAGGCTATACCGTACTTTGTTCAGGTTCTCTACAGTACACTGTCAGATTAAAACCTACACGTGTCCCGTAGATAACATAACGTGCCCGTCTAAACTTTGAGTTTTGTGTGTTTTTATTTTTACGACGAATTAGTAAATGAAATGTCTCTAGGTACTTGAAAGCCGATACGGTAGCTCTCAGCTAGCCTACCGTTTCAATTCACAGTACCCTACTACTATAACAGTCGAAATATAAGTTTACGTGAACTTCTTGGCCATTTAAACTAAAAAGAGCTTCTTATTAGAGTACATCAATGATAATGTTTTCACTATGAATAAATGTTTCGTCTTCGTGTTTGGTTTGCTAGATGTATGAGATCTGCTTAATGGTAGCAGAGAGTTGTGAACCTGCATTGGAGAAAAGCTAACACACGAATGGCCTGCCAGTCTGTTGCTGCAATCATGGATGAGCAGGCCCTGCTAGGGCTGAACCCAAATGCAGATGCCCGATACAGGCAACGTGTAAGGATCTATGTCTCGCCAATGTGTCACTTGCATGTATTGTCCTTATGTTGTTGTGTATTATGTGTAAGCTGCATTGAAGTACAACCATCTATTGTGTGATTGTGTATGATTTAAAACAGATGTTTTCCTTAGGGTGTTTTCTATGTAGGACTCAGTCATGTCTAATTATTAATGACAAAGATAATGTAGCTGTTTACATAACATACTCAAATTGTATAATCAGCACTTTTGAAAGCCACACTTAATGCAGTGTCCCTATATTTTAACCTGTCAAATAAGATGTTTCAGTTTCATAGCATTGTGACAGAAGAACAACATTTATTAAACTATTACAGTTCTACTTGACTAATTATCATTTAAAGCTTAATTGTTTGTGGTTAATTAGTTATATATGACAGCTGATTTGTTTTTAGTTATCAGCTGTAGGTTTGGCAGAAAACTACAGTAAGCTACTTAAAATGCTGATTTAATGAAAGATACTGTTACAGATAAAGCTTCTCTTATTGTAGACCCAGTTCACTGTAATTATTTTTTTGTCTCTGATACCCTTTTATTTATTTTTTTGCTGAAATTTCCTTTTAGGCCATGGCATATTTTGAGCAGCTTAAAGAGTCTCAGGATGCTTGGGAAGTCTGTGGAGAGGCCCTGGCTAAAGGAATTTACAAGTGAGTTTTATATCTAGCCTCAATATCATCAAAGCCTTATGCTAGACTGATTCATTCGAAAGTCCTCTTCTAATTCACATACATACATACATACATACATACATACATACATACACACATGTATGTTTCTCTAATGGAGTGATTCTTTTCTATTTTAACATGGTTTTAATGAATGTATCATTATTACAGCGATGACCATGTGAAGTTCTTTTGCTTTCAAGTCCTTGAGCATCAGATTAAATACAGGTAAGGGCTATGGGAAGACAGCAGTCGGCACGCTGATGAGGGCTCTACATGCCTGCATGGTTTAGCCTGAGTGAACACTGCATGTGTGTCTTCTTGCAGATACGCCGGGCTCAGTGCAGCACAGCAGCATCTCATACGAGAGACGCTGATGAAATGGCTTCAGTGTCAGGTACCCATGTTTCTCCACACTTAGTCACATTGAACGTCTGGTAAAGACCGCACGCTGACATTTGGGAACGTACGTTCCTGTGATTGACTTCTTCGGGCCACACGTTCATTAAATCACTTGAAACCTGTACGTTAAGAATGGAGTAGTACTGCAGCCTGGTTCCATGATGTGGTCTCTCCCATGCTAGCTGATGAACGTCCAGCCAGAGAAGCCCTTCATCCGAAACAAGGCCGCCCAGGTGTTCGCCCTGACGTTCGTGATGGAGTACCTGACCCTGTGGCCCAAGTTCTTCTTCGACATCCTGTCCCTGGTGGGACTGAACCCCCACGGCGTGGACGTCTACCTGCGCACGCTCATGGCCATCGATGCAGAGGTGGTTGATCGGGACACCCTTCACTCATCTGAGGTAAGGAACCTCCTCCCATTTCCACCAAGCAAAATGCAAATTTTTTTAATTCTTTAGTTTTTCTATAGAAATATAACATTTTTGGTAAATTATAAAGTAAGTATAGTATATAATTTATCCATCTATTCAATATATGTTGCTGGCATCTATTTTTGATTAAAGGGGAAATCAGATTATTTTGCCGCCATTAGAGAAGCAACCCCTCCCTCTCATTTCAGGAGAGGGAGGGGTTGTCTGTGACACCTCAGAGCACGTGCACTAATCTGTCACCCACAGTTTGCTCCCCCGTCCTCCCTGAAATGCCCCCAACCCTGCCCCAAAGGGTTTCCACATAAAGCAAGTCAGTTTGCAATAGCAAATCAGGGCAACTTTCGCGTTTCAGGGGGCACCATGTGCACAGTGGGACTAAACGCTGGATTGTTCCCTAAAGAAAAAAGTATTATTATTTAAAAAGGTTTTCCGTGTATGAATGCTGCTGCAAAAGCACCCACAGATTTAGTTTTTAATTTACCAACAAAAAAAAAGCATCGGTATTTATGGCAAATGAAAGCCTTGCCCTTGCTATCATCATGTTTTGCAGACGGCCCTGAATGGTGATACTATGGTAACGCGGGCCACCTATCGTCATAGTATCGTGAGTTACCCGGTGATTCCCACCGCTCATTTTAAGGCACCCCCTCCACCGCCCGCTGACCTCTGTCCCGTTCTGTCTCGTTCTGCCCCACCCGCACCTTTCCCCAGGACACGCGCAGGAACACCTTGATCAAAGATGCCATGCGGGAGCAGTGCATCCCCAGCCTGGTGGAGTCCTGGTTCCAGATCCTGCAGGCCTACCAGCAGACCCACCCCGAGCTCACCTGTCAGTGCCTGGAGGTGGTGGGAGCATACGTGTCATGGATCGACCTCAACCTCATAGCGAACGACCGGTCAGTGGCGCCACAGACACGGCAAACCACCTCGTGGGGAAGAAGGCTAACGATGAGCCATTTCTGTGTGACTATTAGCATTCGCAAATACTGCTTTGTCAACTTTGTGTTTTTTTAGTAAGTAGAAATATTTATACTGGTAATTAGAGTATCTGGAATACCATGACATTTTGAAGTGTATTCCACACATGGAACGTCATGGAGTTTGCTATATGTTTTACAGTTTACATGAGTTGTTTGTTTATCGTTGCCATGTGGGCTATCCTTTTTACACCAATGTCATTCTGGTGGTCTGTTTTTCAATTACATGTAGGTAATGGTAATTACCGTTTTTAGTCAGTGAAAGTCTGGGGGCAATAATCAGGGATTTTGACATTTTACCTATATGTGAACCCTGATTATAGTTCACATACCGCAAAGTAAAAATTCCCCAAGTGATACAATCCAAACCAGTTAGATATTTAGTTCGAAGGGCGTACATTACATTTTGTTGTGTCTCACCGAGGCTTAACCATGTCTCCCCAGCTTTGTAAACCTGCTGCTGAATCAGATGTCCGTGGAGGAGCTGAGAGAGGAGGCGTGCGACTGCCTGTTTGAGATCGTCAACAAGGGAATGGACCCTGTGGATAAGACCAAGCTGGTGGAGTCCCTGTGCCAAGTGTTGCAGTCTGCTGGATTCTTCAACATCGAACAGGTATTGCCCAGGTTTCTAGGCTGTAAACAGTAAGAAGCCAACATGAAAATAGTCTCCGCCTCTTCCGTCCAATAGCACAAAGTCACATAAGCAACCCGTGCTGAACATCTGATGCATAGTCCCCTGTAATCTTGTCAACACTATTGATAACTTGTGGGTTAGTTGATTTTCATTGGCTGTTAGCGTGTGTGTGTGTGTGTGTGTGTGTGTGTGTGTGTATGTAATTCTGGCACAATGCTAGTGCAGCGCTTTACTAATTTCAGTCTGTTTATTCTAAGCAATATTTGTAGCCTAGGCTCGTGTCGTTAAAGTTTCCCCAACAAATTCCTCCGTGCGAGTTTATCATCCGACTCGGTCATTGGGCAGTGTAGGTCGTCATACATGTCAATCAAAAGTGAAGGAGGCGGGTCCTGTTGCAGTTCAGCCAGCACCTTGTCCCAGGCTTTAGGCAAGCAAAGGCCGGCTCTGACTTAATAGAATGTCCCCCCCCCCACCCCCTTCCAAGGAGGAGGACGTGGACTTCCTGGCCAAGTTCTCGCGCCTGGTGAACGGCATGGGCCAGAGCCTGGTGCTGAGCTGGACCAAGCTGGCCAAGGGCGGCAACGCGAAGGTGGCGTCTGACGCGCTGCAGGCCGTGGAGGCCAAGGTGCCGCTACTGCTGCAGCTGCTGGTGCACGAGGACGACGACATCTCCGCCAACATCGTGGGCTTCTGCTACGACTACCTGCACGTGCTCAAACAGGTGGGCTATGGGGTGGGTGCGGCAGAGCGACTGAGGGGGGGGGGGG
>JAODTR010000016.1:1712245-1725798 GCA_025399935.1 Amblyopsis rosae
CCCCCCCCCCCCCCCCCCCCCCCGTAGGAGGTAGACTGAGACGTCATGAAGCATGCTGCCGTGTCGCGCTTGTGTTTTAAGGACTTGGGTTTTCATTTCAAAGGGGTCGGATTGGCCTAATAGTATGCAGGTTAAGAGTGACAGAGAGGAGACCAATGAAGAGTACTGGGACATGCTCAAGGTGTGAATATGGTCGCCACAATACTGAATCACAGCAAAACCTCGCTCCTGTTGTTGCCAACGTTACGTACAATGACACGTCTTGTTTTTGCATCATGCATTTTCTGTCCTACCTTTTAGCTTCCCCAACTGACAGACCAGCAGAAAACCAACATAGAGGTGAGAATAACTGTTATGTTATAATGAGTGAATATTAATGAATATGATTACAAATGGATATATTAATGAACGGCAATTAATCATTTTCACAACCGTCCAGGCGATCATGCTTGCGGTTATGAAGAAGCTGACGTACGACGACGAGTACAACTTTGAAAATGAAGTGAGTGTATATATATCGGTGTGGCGATGGGAGCGACCGACGCGGCGGCGCTCGGCGGAAGCTGAGCGCCGCTCTGGCCGTCTGTCTGTCTTAGGGGGAGGACGAGGCCATGTTCGTGGAGTACCGCAAGCAGCTGAAGATGCTGCTGGATCGCCTGGCGCAGGTCTCCCCCGAGCTGCTGCTTCAGACTGTGCACAGGGTCTTCACCAGCACCATGCAGTAAGTCTGTTACCGGCGGGCTGCCCAGACAAAGGCCCCGGTTAGTTTAAATGCACCTGGAACATAATAACATAGATTTGATGTAAGAAGGGAAACGATTAGGGGACCACTCTGCACGTTCTTTAATAGTATAATAATACTGTTATGTAAAAAAATTGATAAATATAACACTAGGAATACACACAATATAACATGTAAATATAACATGAAATGGTAAAAGCTTCTCTGCAGTGGTGTTTCTAATTATTTGCATAACCGCACCGTCTGCGGTGATGCATGCCAGTAAATCTGTGTAATTGAGGGACTGCTGTTTGTTGGTCAGGAGCTGGCAGACTGCTCCCTTCATGGAGGTGGAGGTGGCTGTCAGACTGGTGTACATGCTGGGGGAGGCGCTGCCCTCCTCCCAAGGTGCCCACTTCACCGGGGACACGGCCAAGGCCAGCGCCCTGCAGGAAATGATGAGGACGGTTAGTCGCCATAGTAACGATGACACTTCGGCATTGCAGTAGGGCTGGGTATTGGCAAGGACATTAGGATATGATGCGTATCACAACACGATTGTATAGTATAAAAACTAGAGCTGGGAGCGTTCTAATCTTGGCCATTAATTTGAAATGTTTAATGCGCAGTGCTTTTTGTCTCTCCTTTTATTTATTTCCTGTTGTGGCGAATGAACGTGCTTACTGAGCCAGACGTCCGTCAGACCATGCACGACAACGGTAGAGTTTTACAAGGAACGTTTTCATTTAAAGTTTCCTGATGGCGCTTTGGACTAAACGGCAGTGGTACAGTATGTAGGCCTACAATATAGACTGGTATTATAGCGAGGTTACAGGGTAGAATGTTGTACCGTAATCGGTTCTGCCTGTGGTCTCTACTCTGTGTGTTACTTTCCAGACTTTTGGTCCAAACCATGGCAACGTTTATTAAGTTGCCAGACAGTCACATAAAAACGTCTCCCACTAACATCTATCAAACTATCTCTCCTTTCCGTCTCTCTCTTTGGACTCTCTCTCCCGCTACACTAGCTTAAGCCACACCATCCACATGTAAATGGTTATTGCCGCGTCATGTGCAGACTTTTCCGTCCCACGTCGCTCTACGTGACGACGTCACAGCTCTCCATAAATTCCTGCAGCAGATGTAACACCTGCTTGCATTGTGTATCTTTTCCCATTATCTTTAAAATGAAGCTATAAGTGGTCTCCTCTTTAGTGTTCCAAATTGTTGAGGTGTGTTGGGTGTCTATGATATTTCAAACATTAATATAGCAGCAAACAACTACTAGGCTATTTTCAGGCTGGAGCAGTGCAAGCAATAGCCTACCTCTATGACCATACGGGCCTGGGTTCCAATCTGGCCTGATGTGTTTTCCCGATCCTTCCCCGATATCTCTCTCATTTGTTTCCTGTCTCTTTATACTGTCCATAAAAAAACTAAAAGCAACAACAAAAAAGTGAGATAAATCGCGATTAATCACAGCAATTTGCATGATTTTTTTTTTTTCATCAACTCCCAGCCCTAATAAAAACAAAAGAACCGAGGTGCGTATTGTTCATAGTCATATCTTGTATCCTTTCTTTTCTTTTCAGCTGGTCTCCTGTGGGGTTAGTGGTTACCAGCACACCTCCGTGTCCCTGGAGTTCTTCGAAACGGTCGTTCGATACGACAAGTTCTTCATCGTGGAGCCGCTGCACATTCCGAACGTTTTGGTGAGTGCCTGTGTCCTTCCATTACAGCTTACATCTTGATGTGATTCTGCTCAGAATGAGCGGAGCACGTTCACCTGGCCTTTGCAGTGCGTTGTTGTGACATGAGCGTGCGCCTTCTTCCGGCACATCGCGGTACAGATGGCGTTCCTGGACCAAAGAGGCTTGAGACACAGCAGCCCAAAAGTCAGGAGCAGGGTGGCCTACCTCTTCTCCAGATTCGTCAAAACTCTGCAGTAAGGCCAACCTCCATGCACTGCACAAACATACCTGTGTTTGAGAGGGTGGCTTAGTGTTGGGCGTGTTTGTGTGAGAGCGTGTTGCCAGATAACACAAGTTATAATACTAATATAAAAACAGTCAGGTGAATGACCACTTTAATGTCTATTGTGTTGACCAGCGCTGTGTGCTATGACTCTAAACATGACCGTTTACCCCTTCCTTCCTTCCTTCCTTCCTTCCTTCCTTGACAGTAAACACATGAACACTTTTGTGGAGGACGTCCTCAGTCGCATTCAGGATCTGCTTGAGCTGGCCCCCCCTGTGAGTGTCAACGATGCGTACCGTCCTCTGTTTTGTTTTCACCCGGCCGAGCCTTGGCGCTAACCCTGCGCCGTGTGTGCGCTCGTGTGTTCATGCTCCATCACCCAGGACAATGGCTTCCCGGCGCAGTTGACCAGCGACGATCAGCTGTTCATGTTCGAGACGGCGGGCATGCTGATCGTCAACGGCGACAGTCCCGCCGACAGGAAGCAGGCCATGATGAGGGGCCTGCTGGCCCCGCTGATGGACGCCTTCCGCCTGCTGCTGGCCAAGCTTGCCCAGGAGACGGAGGAGGAGCGGCAGGCCGCCCTGGCCGACTGCCTGAGTCACGCAGTGGGCTTCGCCAGGTAGCCTTCCCAGTGGGCCCGTGTTGTTGTTGTTGTTGTTGTTGTTGTTGTTGTAAGCGGTATTTGCTACTTGATGTTACTATGTACGGAGCCAGGGCTGTGTAGAAGTACCGTGTTATTTCAGCGAACACACAGAACGCCAAGCCAGCGAAATGCGAGGAGATATTTGGTGAATTTGACAAAGAAAGTGTATTAGCTTAGAGTTAGCTTGCAGTAGCTTATACCTTTTTCAACATGGCCGTCCCCACGTGAATGCAATGCTCATTGCTCTCCCGCTCTGCGTCCAGCCGCACCAGCAAAGCGTTCAGCAACAAGCAGACGGTGAAGCAGTGCGGCTGCACCGACGTGTACAGGGACTGCCTGCAGTCCTTCCTGCCGGCGCTCGGCTGCCCGGTGCAGAGGGGCTCCCTGCGCAGCTCGGTGCGCTCCTTCCTGCACCGCATGATTATCTGCCTGGAGGAGGAGGTGCTCCCTTTCGTGCCCGCCGCCTCGGAGCACATGCTGAAGGACTGTGAGGCCAAGGACCTGCAGGAGTTCATCCCCCTCATCAGCCAGATCACTGCCAAGTTCAAGGTAGTGTCTAGTAAGGAGGTGGTGGACTGACCTGCAGCTCCAACTCACCTGGCCAGCATGTTGGCAACCAATCTAATTCAGTGTTTATCGGTCCTTTTTTTTTAAGGCACGTTTTATATAGTCCACATATAACATGGCTATTTTGTAAATGTTCGATGCGGTTTGGCCTTTCAAACAGTGTATACGATCACTGAGTGATGGGGTGAATATATTTCAAAACTGTTCATGTGTAGACAGAGAAAACGGGAAGCTTCTTGGCTCGTGCGCCATTTTCTCCTTGCGCCTGATTTCCACAGGGTGCGTCTCTGTTCCACCACGTCAGCGATTCTTTGTCCCGTTCTTGCCCCGTTATCCGCACTGCATCCTGCCCCACCGGCAACGTGTCAGAAGCGGAGCGTCCTGTAGAGTTTTCCCTGAGTTTCCATAGCAACAAACCAAACCGAAATGTGACGCTTCTGGGACGCTTTCAGAAGCGTCTCCTTCAAAAACCAGAACTGCTGGCTGTTTTAAGTGGAGCCGAGGGGAGAGCAGCTCACAGGACGCTCCTCAGAAGCTTCTGGGACGCTTTGGTGGTTTACTTGCATTGAAAAGAGCTCCATGACAGAGCCGGAATGCGACAGAGACGTGTCTGGTGGAAAGTGGGTGTTAGTTTGACGCCAGGGTGTGCGCGCCATTATCCTTTGTTTACATAAGGCATTTTTCTTCACAGGCTTGAAAGCATGCAATTGGGTTCTCATATGGATGGGTATTTATTTTCTGGGATTAAAATCGCACTATATTTAGTTTTACTTTGTTTGGTTAAACCATTTTAAAAAGCAGTGCTTTGTGATTGTTCAAACAAGTTCACGAGAAACACAATCTTGTTTGTTTGCCTAATTAAACGCATTAGTGGTTTGTGATAATGCGCCATTATGACCACTGATGTTATGTGTAGAATGTAAACTAGCATTTCTTTGTCTTAATCTACAGTATAACAGTATATGGCCAAATGTAGCTTGAGTTCTGTTGAAGTAAAGCTGTGTTTTTAACAACTGCCTCTGTATATGTGGGAATTGGGACATATGTTAAGGGTGGTGTTAGAAGGTATTGTGTAGTGGCAAATGACACACCTGGTTTACCTAAACATCACGTACTTTGGTGGTCTGTCCCCACGCTAGGGCCAGGTGTCTCCCTTCCTGCAGCAGGTGTTTATGCCGTTGGTGCTGGCCATCTTTGAGGTTCTGTCCCGGCCCGCTGAAGACAACGACCAGACGGCAGCACTGGAGAAACAGATGCTGAGGAGGAGCTACTTCACCTTCATCCAGACCATTGCCAGCAGTGGCATGAACGAGGTCATGGCCAACCAGGGTACGCTCCAGCTGAACCCACTGTGGGGAGTAAAGGCTTGCACGTTAGTAGCGAAGGCGCCGTGCAATAATGAGCAGTGATGGGATTTGACCTCGGAGAAACGATCTATGAATCGTGTAAACCTTTTTGAGGGCGGGTTTTGACTGACTTTCTATAGGCCTATTGCTATATTCGCTATTAAATGGGGATGGTAAAAAAAAAAAAAAAATAGCCTAAACGTTAGTGTAGCTTGAATTAACTGTTTCAGTAGCCTTAAGATATTATCAGGCAGCAGGATCCACTTAAGTGTTTCCCTATTGCATTATGATTTTTGACCAATTTAAAAGGAAATGTGGGAATTTTAGTGTGTGAAAACCAAAGTCAAATGTGTTTTTCACAACCTGCATTTTGGATGATCACTCAAATTTCAACTTGCCGCTGAAGCTTGTAGGCTAATAAATCTTAAGATGAACGTCTTCCATGACTGCCCGAAGTTGTGACGCATTTTGTATTCAGTAATGTTGCATAAGTCTACCGAAACATTTAATGTAACTGTTTGTCGGGAACAGTGAATGATTCAAATGTACGCCAATTAGTAAATGATATGGCCGGCCGATGGAAATCATATTTGACTCAGTCTAACACAAATGAAAAACCAACATAGGTTGACAAAGCCCTGGTGGGGTTTTGTGCGCAGTTTGGATGAGTCTGTGCACTCCGTATATTTTCCTGCTTTTTGGTCATTGGCCAATCACAGGGCTGAAGGGTGCGCACCAAAAGCAACGCAGGTGCTCTGACTGCAACTGCAAGCAAAGCTAAAAACTCACTTTGCATTACAGCCTGTCTTCGCAAAAATCCTCCCGAATGTAAGCAGCTCACATGAATTTCATCCTTTGGAACGCATTTATAGCATGGTGACAATACTGTACACTATTATTTAGTTGTTGAACTTGACACTGGCTTCAAATAAACAAAAATATTAATATTAAAGCAAATGTGTGACGCTCTATTTTGATTTTGCCTCCCCTTTTCCGTGTCGTGTTGTTGCCATATAACTATAGGTTCTTGCCCAGCAACATTAAACGAATGTTTGGTGTGATGTTGGCGTAAACAGACCCGGGTTCGCAGCCATTAATGTAATGTGAATGCAGGCTGGCCAGGGGGAGGGGGTCTAATCGCACTTGAGTCTGGTCCACTCCAGACCAGCAAACGTATGAATGCGCCCTGAGTTCCTTTCCTCCGCTTCACCTTGTTCCCCCAGGGGTAGAGAACATTGAGCGTGTGCTGTTCACCATCATCCAGGGAGCAGTGGACTTCCCTGACCCCATTGCTCAGAAAACCTGTTTCATCATTCTCTCCAGACTGGTGGAACTCTGGGGTAAGACACTGGTTCTCAACTGGACATATTGTGTGCATGCATAGCAGGTGGAATGGATGGGAATCTGGGATTTTCTGGGATTTCATGTAATTGCTGTTTTCATATTTACAAACAGTCAGTGTAGTTCACAATGATGATTTCATGCCCAAAATTCTTTCCAGGTGGTAAAGATGGAATGGTGGGGTTTCCTGACTTCATTTATAAACATATTGTTCCAGCATGCTTCCTCGCGCCTCTCAAACCAACGTTTGACCTCACAGATGCCCAGACAGTTCTGGTTGGTGTCTATTTCTTTGCGAGTGCATGATAAGTATGATGTCTGTGTGTTTATATAAATGAAGTATAACCCATTTTGTTTTTGCAGACATTGTCGGAGTGTGCTCTGACATTAAAAATGATTCATCTCAAAAGGGTATGTCTCGCTTAGATGCCTTTATTACCTAACATTACTGGAAATGTACCGTTTGTTAGTGGGGGGAAAACGCCTAACCCAAAAACACCTTGGTCACTTGCAGGGACCAGAGTTTATTCAATATTTGCAGCAAGATTATCTGCCGTCGCTCCAAGTGTCACCAGAAATAACACAGGTAACATTCACAACACAGCTCTTTTTCATGTATAGATGACACTGGCCCACTGTAAATAAAAACGTGAAACTGCTTTGTCTGTTAGGAACTGTGTCAAGTGCTCCAGCAGCCAGATGTAAAGGTCTTGAAGAGCTACATTAAGGTATGAGCTGTGGGCACATTACAGTAACAGACTATATACTTGGTTATATTTCCTCATGACTTTGTTAGAACAAGCTGTTTCCGAAGTAATGGCAAGTCTTCCTTCAATCTCCATAGGCTTTCTTTCAGCGAGCCAAGCTGTAGCGGAAGGATGCAGGGGGGTGTGTGTGAAACAATGAACTGGAACTTCACTGGGATTAAGAGGACAATTCAACATTAAAGTGGTTGCCTGGGACACTTGCCACAAAGAAATGGAAACTTGGCATAGGAGCTGCTTTTGCACTTGAAGTCAGCTACAAAGCCTAGTTTGTCTAAGTCGGCGAAAGTAGAAAATGTGGGGTTTCGGAGGGGGGGGCAGGGAAATTAAGTAGGTTGGCCTGACACATGATGTGATCATGGCCACAACATGCCACCAACCCAAAGCCCAAGATGTACTCGCCGTGCGAGGTTGTGTCAATGATTGTGTAGACAGTTAGGTTGGTGAAACCACTTAATGCTGGCTTCTCAGGTGTAATGATGTACCCATAGGAAGGTTGAAAGCCTTATGTAAAGGTGTTGGCTATGTCCAAATGTTAGGTAATCCTAAAGACATGGCCCATTGTTAGGATGTGTTAAACATGGCTTTATTGGTCAAACCCCTACATTAATTATTGTACTTGCCATGTGAACGACGAAAAAAAGAGCTTCATCTTTTTGAGTGTGTGGCTTTTCTTTTTAAAAGGCCAAGGACATTGTTTGAAGTGATGAATGTGGAAATCCTTGCGTTTGTCCTGGGTTTTTGTAGATTTATCCAGAAGTATTGCAAACCTATGGTTTATCCCATGGTATCTATACGTAGATATGAAAACCTAATATTTCAGTTATTTTGGACTTATTGAACCATGTTGTTACATAATTTGATATTCTCCTTTTCCTATTTGTATTCCATTAACTAGAAATGATTGTTTGCGTTGGACATTTTTTCTTTTTTAAGATTGAAGTTAACTGAGGAATAGTACAACAAAATGTAAATAAGATGTTGATTGTAAATAAACTGAGGTTTATCCCCCATTCCCATCTAAAGTGCAAACAAGTAGTTTGAGCCCTAATGTATATCTCCTGTTTAGATCTATTGTATGAAGCAGACTACTGCATTTTAATCATTTGTTACAATTAAAAATAAAATATGCAAACTGCAAGCAATACTGTGAAGTACAAACTGTTAAAAGGCAGCCCCTGAAAAGATTTACATCTTAGAGTAAAATTATTTTATCTCTGTACTTGCTGTAATTGATGCATACATTTTAACAAAGGCAAAACCACTTGTCAATTAGGTTGTTTCCCCCCCAGGTGTGTTATCCTGGGAAAGACCCAATATTGTTGCTACACTGTCCTCTCATATCTGTCAATGGTCTTACACATAAATATAAACCATTTCATATTAAGTCATTCACGGTGCTTACTTGTTAGATCACTAAAATGCACAACATACAGAATCACATTCATGAACCATTTAAATGCTGTAGGAAACGATGTAGGAATATATACATTTAGTAGATCTGTTAAACTAAGATACTCAGCTCTCTTAACCTGCTGAAGTATACAGTAATTAGGCTCACTAGTATACAATAGCCTGGAAACTAATACACGCTTGCTCCTGTTCTATAGTTGATGCTCAATCTATGCATCCATTTTTAATAAAACGTGTAAATCTGTTTCACTAGATTTTACTAATGTCCACCACATCCATACATTAAATTTTTTTTTAAACAGACCTTGAGGAATAGTTTGCACACACTGTATGCCAAATTAATTTGTTATTTTAGGATTGTTGACTTCTGAATTATCTTGTAATTTTGCAATGGACCTTCAGTTAGAATTTCTGTCAGTACCAATAAAGTGTTTACTAATCAAGATTCAGGAGACCTCATTTCTTACATTTGAGATTTATACATTAAATAGTGTTTAATCCAGTATAAATGCACTTCAACTGGAAAATATATACAAGTTTTGAGAACTAATATCAAGCATTGGCTTAAATTATCTGATGCATGGTTCATACATCCTTTGTACCATGCCAAAAAAAAGTTTACTTACATATTTAGCCCAGAAAAAAAGTTTCCCCATCAAACTTGATGCATGTATGAATATACAGTTTCTTAAACATAAATCATATGAGACTTATAGAAATACACGGCCAAATTCTAGAAACTTTGAAAACGTCCTGAATTCCGTGCAAAATCCAAAGCAGAGCAACTCATCCTCAGCCCTTGATTACAGCGATTGGTCGAAGCTTGATGGCCTTCTTGCTAATTCCGGCATCATGGCAGGTGTTGACAACATCGGTGACATTCTTATAGGATTCAGGAGCCTGAGAAACAGACATTGAGCAATGTTAATACAGAGCAGGTAAATACATATAAAATGTCACAACACGTAGTAGATGGGCTTAAAATCATCTTACTTCTTCCATGACTAATTTTGGCGAAGCCACTCTTATAGCAATTCCCATGTCTGCCAGTTTGTCCAGCACGTCTTGGAAGTCCAAGTTCCTTCGGGATTTTGCTCGGGACAGAGCGCGGCCCTTCACGATATGAACACACGGACAGAAGAAACGTCAACAACAAAGGAAAGTTTCTGGGAGTTGCTCTAACCACTAAACAGGAGTCGGCCCAGTGATAAAAGACGACGTTAGACCACATTCCGCGTGCTCCTGCATCATTACATTTTGCATGTACAGTATAGCGTCCATGGGTGAAAACACCAACGTTTCCCCGCACGGCTCATTATACCAGAGAATGAACACAAAGCATCCTGCTTTCGGCATCACATTGAAAATCATCTAGTGCAAACGATCATGGATTAAAATAGCCCCTGGCATTAACAAAATTAAAGAGGTCCCCGCCAAGATCACATTTGAGGGCAAATCCTTTTGTCTTAAGTCTGCTGTGGTTTGCCTAAAGCTCTAAGATTAGGAGAATCCAAGTTCTGAACAAGAACATCTGACGTCGATAGTAACACTGTAGTACGGCAGGGCAAGTCACTCAAGACGTCAAGAGATTACTTCAACACTCTACAAGAGCTAAATTACAGATGGATGCACTACAATGGAACCATTTAATGTGCTGACAATGCAAAAACGTTACAAATAAATGTATAGCAAATCCTTAGGAACATGTTATGCAATATATAGCATCAATCTATTCAACTAAGTTATTTGTAATAAATTATTGTATTTACCAGTACCAGTGACAGCAACAGACATGCTATAATAGGCCCCTACAAGCAACCTAATACTGTTTGGATGCACAGTTACCTACATACACACAGCAAATATAAGAATGGTTATGCGTGAGCTACTTAACCGCTGCTTTGATGACAGTCCTGCCACCGTCTCTTAATCTTTCTTACACCGCAGCACTAGGCGGCCAAATTAAATTTCTTTAATAATCCAATGCCACTTAATAGAAAAGGGAAGCGAGGTAAAGCCGCTCATACCGCGCCGTGGCAGGTGGTGCCGAAGGTCTCCGTCATGCCCTGCTCCGTGCCGGTTAGGACGTAGCTGCAGGTGCCCATGGTGCCGCCAATCAGCACGGGCTGACCCGTCAGCTGATCACAGGAGCAGAAGCCATTGGTTCAAATCTCAGGCGGCAATATATTTCATAGTTCTTATTTATTATTGTTAATAAATAATACACACATTGTAACTAGTGAATAATACACACAATTTATTCATTATTTCTATCTTTTAAATATATTTGTTTTTTCCACTTGGTAAACAGACATTGCCGTCGCCCATTACCTGGTAGTCCACAGCGATCAGCGGGTGATGAGGGGGGAAGGCCCGGGTGGAGCCCTTGCGATGGACCAGGAGGGTCTTAGGTCTCCCGTCCACCATGTGCTCCTCCACCTTGGCGATGTTGTGAGAGACATCGTAGATCACGTGCATGTCCAAGTCGTCTGGCGTGGTGGTGAACACCTTGGAGAAGGCCTGAGACCCAGGATGCACCAAGAGAGTTGTGAGGAGGACCATGATGCACTGCTGCCAACTCCAAGACTGCGTCGCCTATCTGATTTAGTCCCCGTTTTCTAACTAAGGTAGAATCTGTAGTAGATTTTATACTAGTGACTCATGAAGTAGGGTTTAAACGTATTACCTTTGTAATTATTCAATCAATATATTAAATACGTTTAGACCAGTAAGATAAACTAAAATAAAATAATCATCGATGAACATTTCATTCATATATTGAAGCCACCGTCTCTATTTCATATCAATAATACCAGGTGATACGAATTCAGGCTAAAAAAAAGCCACTCTAATGGAAGCTGGTCAACAAAATAGAAAAAAGTACAAAAGGTATAGCCTACCGAACCTATATAACAGTTTTTGTGCGTAATTTTCCGTTCCATTATGCGTTCCATGATGCGTTCTATGAACGCTAGGAAGGAGTCTTTCCTAGCCTTTGAAGGACCCGACTTGGAAGGATTCGTTCTACCAAAGAAGCCGCTTTGACATTGAGAAACACCTCTAGGTTGCCTGGCCTGCCAAAACCACAGTACTGACTGACAGGTACCTGTCTGGTGAGGAAGGTCATAGAGGAGCGGTTCACCCAGGCGTAGTTGCCGGCGGCAGCCATGCCCTTCAGATAATCCTGGCCCTCTTCGGACGTGATGCGAGCGCACGCCAGCTGCCGGTCGTTCACCACGATCTTGTCCCTTTTCATTGCCTTCTCCATGGCAACAAGGGCATCTAAGTATGAAAATAAGCAGAGTAAGAGTTTTAATTTTGGTGTGAATGTGCATTGGCCATTTCAACTGAAAATATTAACAGAAATGAACGGTCGGGCAAACTGTCTTAAATGGGGGAAATAGTAAAACGCCTCGGAAGTTAATTGAAGACTACTGTTTATCTAAATGAGTAGCTTAAGTGCACATTCTTCCTCCACATTCCATTAGAAGACAAGGTATGTCATTGTTACGACCCCTGGCTGTTCATATAAATTCTTGTTGTTTTAGCAGGCTTGAAGGAACCAGAGCAGCTTGATTGCTGATGAGCTACACCTGGGGCCCTCTATAAGAATGGAGGTCTGTTGACGGTCCTGCCCTTTCCCCAGCCAGAAGAGTGCTACTGTTAAGCAGATATGGATGTACTTGTGGGCAGGAGACCAGGGTTACCTTTCTTTTCAAGACTTTTGTTATTTAGTTTAGTGTTTGTATGGTTTTGGTATCTTATGGGACGCTGCTGGGTCCGACACCCCATTGCGTGGTTGGCCCAGTAGTTTTCCCTTCTTTTGTTCCGTTTTGTTGTTTTAGGTCCGGTCTCACTCCCTTTTGGTCCAATATTGTCTATGTGTAAATTAAATACTGGTATTGCATCCTGTGGTCAGTGTGGATATTGTGTTGGTCCCCGGTTAAAGTGTCCCGTTGCCTAGGGGGGCGCAACAGTCAGTCATTCTCGAGGACGCTTGCTAACTTTGAGCTCAAATCAAAACAATATTTCCCAGAAGCTCCACCAAACACATTAAAATTAATTGCAACATTGTTGTTCCCCTTTTTGTGTTCCAATTTATTTATTAAGAAGATAATTAATTGCAATGACATACTTGGTGAATTTGACAGTGTGTTGGCTTAAAATAGCCGACTATACCTTTTAAGCAACACTGCTACACGATACAGTCAATATATTTATGTACAATGCGGTATCTTAAGAAACATACATTATAGAGCTACAAGTGACTGGAAAAGATGTAACTATCATCAGATAATGAAGGAAAGAGCATCTACCTGTGGCCACCTGATGGCCCAATCCTCTACTGCCGCTGTGGATCATGACGCACACCTGTCCCTTATGGTCAATACCCATCTTCTTGGCAGCGTAGTCGTTATAGATCTCATCCACCACTTGAATCTCACAATAATGGTTGCCTGCACCTAATGTACCCAACTGTATGAGACAAGGAGCGATCATTTTAATATCGGAGCAGGCTGCAATCAAGGTGAGTCATTCTACAGTGAGTCAGTCAGCAAATAAGTAGAAAGTAAGTAAATACAATAAATTGTATGGTGCTTCTCACAGACATGGGTCAAAGTATTTTACAGTACATTAATGGGCAATATAATGCAGCACAGATATAAACTGCACCGTAGAAAATGCTTGGTACACCAGGACATTAAAGGACCCATTCCATGAAAACCAAGTATTTCTAGTTGTTTTTGGAATTAGCAATGTCGATGTGACACGGAGAA
>JAODTR010000017.1:9724-26620 GCA_025399935.1 Amblyopsis rosae
TACTTTTATTTATTTATTTATACTTTTATATATTTATTTATTTATTTTTTATTATGGCAGTCCTGGTCCTCCATACTACCCAACGTGAATGAACGTATACAATGCATCTTCAGAGCATCATAACCAGGGAACGGGTGTACATTTGTGGTAATCGAGCCACATTCACAACAACCTTTAGCCTAAATGACAGCCTAGCTGCAGAGAGACTGTGTTTTGTGAGGAGAGCGGGCGGGAAGATAGGCGAAGTGAAGAAGGAGCAGGACGGTGTTCGGTAACGTTATTAGGCCTACCCCCCTACTTGGCAGCGAACGCGTGGCATGCCTGGGCGGTCCTCCCGGTCGGACGGACAGAGCCAGCGGGAGGCCGAAGCAGGCCGGATTGAAGATGAGTGCTGACCTAGCGACGTCATTGATGGTTTTGGTAACGCTCGTTATGCTGAGCGACGCAGCCCGGAGACTGCTGAACAGGGCTCTCACGGACACCGTACTGGCGGTGTACGCGGTCGAGCTTGTGTCCACCTTCCAACTCTGCGCCAGCACGCACGAGCTCAAGTTGCTGTCGGAGGCGGGAGGCATCGAGCGGCGTCTCGCGCTCACCTTCACCTACCTGGCGTCCGTGGTGCACGCGCTTACCTTCGCTGGGGCCATAGGTAACCCGTGCGGAGCGCTAGAGCGCGCCTTCCGCGGTAGGCTCGCGGGCTGGTGCGCAGTGCGGCGGATCGCGTGCCAGTTGGCGGCAGCCCGCGCAGCGCGCGCGGCAATAAAGGTGGTCTGGGGGCTCGGGCTCTGCGACCTTCACCGGCGTCACGAGCTTAACGGTTTCCCGTGCCTTAGCCCGGTCCGCGCGCCGCTGGTCAAGGCCACGGCGGTGGAGCTGGCGTCTGCATTTGCTGTGCAAGTGGCGATCACACACACGCGAGCAGTGGAGGAGAAATATCGAGTGCACGCGGTAGCTGCGGTAATCACCACACTGGTTTATGCAGGTATAGATATCGGATTGATTAGCCTATGTTGTAGGGCACTAACGATATGTTGTGTTTATGGTGTGTGTGTGTGTGCTAATGCCTTAATCAGCATTATGGTAACTTGTAGACCTAGTCCTATGCTATTACATATGTTGTTACGATGTGTTATGTGTTGGTCAATACTATGCAGAACATGCAGCGCTGCCTGTGAGTCACACGTGTGCATCTTCTAGGTGGCAGTGTGACAGGGGCCGTATTTAACCCAGCTGTGGCGTTCTCCATCCAGTTTTCCTGCAGTGGAAACTCATTCCTGGAATACAGCCTGGTTTACTGGTTGGGCCCTGTACTTGGTATGGCTGTGCGTTCACATTGTATGTATGTCTTATTAAAATTGTATTTAACAATGTCTAAGTACATATTTGAATTCCAGGTACGTCCAGTGCAGTCCTGCTGTTTGATAAAATAGTTCCGATGCTGTTAAGGAAATGGGTTTCGCCACCATATCACCCCCAACATCAAGACTGATCTTCTTGATATTACATTAATTAATCTGACTAGACTAGTTCTAGTTGTCAATAGATGCTGATTTGACTAATCTGAAAGCTGTTTGTTCCATTATTGTCTGGAATGAGGTTAAGCAAAACTCCTTTCAGAGTGAAGATGTTTAAAAACTCTATTCAGTGTTCACGTGCAGACAGGTAAAAACTACAGTGTTTCCGTAGGCCCGTAGATCCTTGTTTTCAAAAGCTTGTGAATTTTCTGCTCTCCTGGTTTGACCACTATTGCATTGCTCAATGATAACAGATTATTGGACTCTCATTTGACTAAGACATTTGTGGATATTCCTTTTGGATTTTTGTGCTTGCTGTTCTTAGGTTCTTTTTTATTCCATTTTTGATCTTATGTGCTTTATGTATAGTAAACATTATTTTCAACTGCATTTGACTTCAACAGCAGAGTGGTATAGAGTGGTTTAACAATCTGGCCTGGTTTGTTAATTGGCATTAAATCCATAACAAGCCTGTTAAAGAATGTGCATTCACTAATGTCTAACCAGTTTGTTATAATATTGAAAACAATTGTAATCTATTTTAAATTGTGTGTGAGCTGTGTAATAACAGCATTCACAGCATTAAGCCCTTAATTTATTTTTTTTATTTCTGGGAACTATCATTCCAATGTTACTAAACTGCCAACAGCCGGTTATAATTACAGACATGGGGTCTCATTTATAAAAAAGTTATTGAACTTAATATAAAAATAAAAACTTACGCAGGTTCTAAAAATACATGCACCGGTAATCAATATTTTTAAATTTATTTAAAATTGACAGCACCAGATTGTGCAATGCCCCAGTAGTGAGAAATCCCAGAGTGGACAGTACTTGGACGCACACACCCACCCTTCTAAAACCATGTTTTTTAATGTCTTTCAAAAATGAGATTACAACCATGTACTAATTTAACTTATTTTATTTAAAGAAAATGGCATCTTGTTTTTAAATCTAAACTGTTCATAAAGCTAATGCAAAGTAAACACATATTAATCTCAAATGACAATACTACATACCCAGCAGCAATCATGGGGAAAGATTGAGTAGCTAAAAGCACTTATTTTTGTCAATATTCTTGAGATCTGGAGTTATTCATAACATTTAGAAGTACTGTATCACACTCCTTTTAAATAAACTCCCTTCAAGTGTCTTTAAACTGTTTAGTTAGTGACTAAATTGGATTACTATAGCTGCCGTCATGACGTATGTACTGGAATGGATAAGGACGGACCTGATTAAAACTGAAGTAAACAAGGTGATGGATCATTGTTAAACATAGTTAAATAGAAAGCATACAATATGGAATTAAATAACCAAACTTTTATTTATATAGTACATTTTGCACATAATGCAATACAGTGTAACTCATACGAGAGAGAAACGAGTGGAATGACAAAGTTCCAACCAGCCCAGTTGAAAAACCTGCATTTCTTAATTCACAAAAGGTCATGCATGAAACCCATTTAATTATTTGTTTCATTAGGTTCATTCTAAATGGGCTGTGGGGACTGGAAGGTATTACTGCCTCTGTAGTGTATACAGGTTAATTAACTAAGTGGCATTGCTTTAGAGTTAATAATCTAAGGTTTAAATAATCTATGTTTTCCTAAAATAAAAAAATATCTATGTACATTTACACACAGGGAGTTACTCAGATTGCATAAAAGCAATCCATTTGAAATATATTTTAGAAAAAGGTATGCCTTTTTATGCAATATGAATGTGGAAACATTACTGTACAAACAGAATTTGTGCAAGTATGGGTTTTCACACTGTTAAATATCTGATGAAAACAACGCATTTCTTTTTTCTTTTAAGAAAAAGAAAATAGTTTTCACACTAATTTTGACAGGTGTTCCTCTGCCTTCCTGGCAATAAATGTAATGCAAAATCTTTCAGTATAATAACTCTTCAAAAAATAACTTTTTCATTTAAACAAGAAAAAGCACCAATACTAAAAGTTACTTGGGTGGAAACATTTCTTTTAGGTATGTCATCTTTTATTACAAATCAATATATTTAACAAATGGCCTGCTGGAAGTTCTGACTTTGGATGTTTTTAAAGGCTAACACATATGCCATATTAGTTATTTAATCCCATAAGATTGGATAAACAAATTCAATGTTTGTTGTTTATACAGTAGTAAAAAGTGAGATCATGGACCCATATATATATATATATATACAATAATGACTTAACTCCATTGAGGCCGTAGAAAGAGTCAAGTGCATGGCAAACCAGACTGAGCAAAAGTAGAGTTTCCCACTCAATGAGAATCTGAATAAAGAAAAGATGGGTTTAAAGTTCAATTCGGGCATTTATTATAAGAGGAACAATTTGTGTGTGAAAATAATGAAATGCAGAAAAAGAGCATAAAACACCATAAAATGCTTCATATTACAGGAAGCTATTTAAAAAAAATAAAATCAGCAAATGCTCTTTCATTTCTAACCCTAGAACCATTTTACAAACAAAAATATATCCCCTTCGTTGGCTGATTTTCAAAATTTCCATATGTTATAATTAAAACGATTTTTTTTTGTTTTGTTTACAGTGCTTTACCATTATACATCTTCAATATATCTTAAACAGGAAAAACAAATGAAGCCATAAATGTGTGTCCTATTGCAATGATACTATGCCATATGGGAATGGTCCAGTTATTAATGTATGGGAAAAAAATACAAAATAATAATAGGGAGATAGTCACAGAAGAGACTTAGCAGGGATGCCAATATACTCTTTCATCTCCCTACCTACTTACCATTTCCCAGAAGCCTCTTAAAGTATTTTGTTCTCATTGACCCTGGTGGTAGTGTTAAAATGGTAATGATGAATGCAGCTGTGGGGCACAAACAAAGGATGGTATTTGCTGTTATGTATAATGTTGGTAGCGCGAAAGCAGGCGCTGCCTTCCATCAGGGAGAGAGTGTGCGTGAGTGTGTGTGTGAGTGAGAAGGGGGATTGCAGATATCCAGTCTATTGTTTAGTGTTAAGCTCATTCGCCAACTCCGTGAGTTTGCGTGAGGCCGTGACCTTTGGGATAACTTCCTTGCCCTGGGAGAACAGACGTTGGCGCTCCTTGAAGGGTAGGCTCTCTGGAGCTCCGCCGGGGACAGAGTTCTCCTGCTCCTGGCTGCTTCAGAACAAGCAAAGGGGAGGCATTGAGGACACACTTCCAAATGGGAGGGTTGTGAACTTTCTTTTTGGACGTCTCGTCTCATATAATAGCTTGAAAAATAAATGTGCCATTTTAAGTCTCACCTTTTCATCAACTTTTCCTTGTAGACCTCTCCAGATCCTACTTCTGCTCTGTTTCCAGTGTATGAGTAAAACCCTGTCCGTGTTTCAGAGAACAGAACATTAGAAAGCAGCACTCTGACAGGCTAGCTAAGGCCATCTGGGCTATAAGCTGCTGGGTACAAGTAAATGAGTATACAGGAAATACTACAGCTCGTAGCAATAGGCTTCAAACTTAGTTTGGATTCCTCTAGGCCTTTAAAGTACGGCACGTGTTCATAAAACAGAATCAATCAATCATTATTGACAATATGAAATCATAGGGACTGTAGTCCACAGCGCTAACAGTATCCAGCAGCTTGTACATTCGCCAACCTATAGTTTCCACCAACCAGACCAAGCGGAAGAAAGAAGAAAGTGCTAGAAGCATTAGGCAGAGACAGTTAGATTGTTTTCAACTAAAAAGGCCAAACAAAAAGCATGTCCAAAGCAGCAACAAGGTCTTTGTAAGGGTTCTCTAGGGCCAAAACCTGAGGTCACCTGTCAAACATGCCAGATGTGAAGTAGTTACTGTAAAGAAGACCTAATTGCCCAAACATACTTGATCTTGAAATTGTTTGAGTGTTTTCAGAAATGATAAGCAGAAGTTGCTTATCTAGAGCTAGATTTGCACAAGTACTGTGAATCTACTGTTAATACTAATTCAGTATTTTTACATTAACAACATATTCAAAGTCAAGCGTGGGCTTGTTAGGCAGGCAAATATCATCTGAGTGACCTCAACCTTTGCCCTCTAAAAACACAATGCGAATAGCCGTTTCACATGTCCCGGTGTCTTTACCATGGCTGGGCCAAACCAAACCAGACCAGACATCAATAGTCCTGGCTATAGACTAGACAGGCAGGACACAGCTGGCCTGATCGGGGCCAGAGGTCCCAATATAGCCTGCAGTATTTGGTCTTTTCCACTGCTTGTGTTCCAAGAAGCACATCCAGAGTCCAACTGCATGGAGCTGATGTTTGTCTCGAGTTTTGGATGGAATGGTGAGGGGTAGAGCTCAGAACAGACGCAGACACAGTGATGAGGTGGTGTGAACCAAGGCGGATTCATTCTACTGGCAGGAGCTCTTTGGGTTTAAGTAGTAGACTGTGGTGTGGTTTGGGACCGGACCAATGTAGGTCCTGCTTGGGCCGAAACCACACAAGCACAATCTGGCTGAGAACAAAGTAACCATTGAGCACCGACCTTCCTTTAGGGCCAGTAACATTTTTCTAAGACCAAAGGAGATGTAAACCTATACTACTGGCTTTGTTATTCTAAATTCTTTACATTTCCAATAGAGTCGGCCAAAGGTCTTTTAATTTCTAAAGGCCGTGAATATGACCGTTTCCAGAGTAGTCCACGTAGCCCGGCCCTGCCAGTCAACAGAACCATCCGCCTACAGTGTAGTTTATATGTCAGGGAATACAGAGATTCAGGTGCTTATTGGTCACCTGGACCTCACAGAGCCCAGTAAGAGTAGTAGGAAGTTACGCTAGGCTGTGAAGCATCACAGCTATAGCCGACAAACAGACGTCTCTAAGGCAGTCAAATACGTGAAGACATAACAAAGGGAAGAGAGAAGTAGAATCCGGCACGCCACTAGATAGTAACAGACACTACAAGAACAAGGTAGATTTAGCTGACAGGCTGACAGACGCAATAGGACAACAAACATATTAGCGATTCCTGCTAATAGAACAGGGAAGGACAGAAACGCAGGCGCAGCCTGGGCGTTTAAGCTGTGCAAAGGCAGTAAAATGCAATGGACATCAGTGTTGAGTGCTGGGGTGAGTCCTATGCAGCCACGGTGCAGTTTAGCAGTTTAGCATTGGTGGTGTGCAGCTATGTTTTCAACCATGACAGAGTGGGTCATGCACAATTGGTTTGTGGATGTTTTGTTTACAGGTAAGGATAGGGTGGGGAAGGGGGAGGGGCAAAGTTAGTGGGTTGTCCCCCCTAGTTTGAGGGGAAACATTTAAAGTGTTCCTATGAGGCCTGAACAGTGTTTTTATCGTAATGCATGTGAGGTGGGTATGAACAAGCATGGGATCAGGTCATGTAAGTGCCTTGTATCCTTTTGTTTCTGGCTGGTTAAAATGTGCTGATCTGGGCCGCAATGGTGAATTTAACCATGATCGTGGTCAACTGGGCCTAACAATAATGATGGCATTTGTAGCAGATATACTAGAGTTTACCTGACAGAAATGTACCATAAAATATATATAAAATACAAAATAAGATGTCAATAAAAAATATATATTATTATTATTATTATGATGTTGATATTATTATAATTATTTTGGATTAACTTTTAATTCTATTAAGGCAAACTTTTAACCAGCAGAGGGCACTCTTGCCTGTCAGATGCATCAGAAATTCAAACACAATATACTAGGTGAGAAACTTTCAAAGATTAAACCGTTTTAAACAGCCAGAGACAAAGACCACCACCCTCTACACAGATCTGGCCTCCTCGATGTGTATGTTTGTTATGTGTTGATGTGAATTAATTAACTGATTTCTGATTGGCTGGGTTCAGTAACAGATAGGCGCGTTAAGCCAACGAAGAGCTTCCTTCCCTAGAAGCAAACATTGCTAAGCAGGCCCATGGGCAGGTGAAAGGCCGGCTGGCCATGACTGCCAACCGCCAACCAAACACAAACAAAGAGGCGGCGAGCGACAACACCAACAGTACTGTGATTGGCTCTGATGGGTCTCAATCGGGAGTGAAAAGTGGCGCCATTGGAAGGGCGGGGTGATTATCCATTGCTTTTGTTTACTGTCCGCTAGTGACAATCACATTGATTTGAAGAAGATGCGGAGGAAATGACTGGGGACAGGACAGGAAGTGATGTTGACCACAAAAACCAAACACGAATAATTAAATGTAATCGGATTTCCTTTGAGAGGGGAAAAATCTACAGAGAAAAAATACTACACAAGAACAAATGGACGAAAAGAAAAAGAAAAATCTAAGGACCGTGATCTACAGGAGGGGAAAAAAGAACTATAGGACAAAGTGGGCGTGCAGACGATTGTTCTGCTGGGGAGGGGGATCAAAGGAGGTAAACACAAAGTAGCACTAAACCAAGTGAATGAAAGGGAGGTGTGGAGGGGCGCGGCCAGGGAGCCTGACTACTCCTCTCTCTGGTTCTACCTTTAGAGGGGGCCAAGCTGGGTTTGGCAGGAAGGGGAGGGGCGTGGCCTGTACTGTTGGAGTTGTTGACTGGCGGCTGGAACAAGCTAGACAGGAAGATGCCGTCGGACAGAGGGCGGGGCTTGCGTGCAGTAGGCGGCGGCTGCGACTTGCTGCGCCCAGCCAGCAGGTCGCCGTACGACTTGCGCGTGGCCGCCTGCTTCACCTGACCTGAGAGGCCGCCGCCGCCTCCGCTCCCCGCCCGGGAGACATCGCCCCCCCCGTCCTCATCATCCTCCTCGCCCGCGTACGGCACGAACGTGGCGGTGTAGAGCGTGTCAGGGGAGGTGACCTGCGTTTTGAGGTAGGAGGTGTTTCTCTGTGGAGGGGGCGGGGGCGTGTTAGTGGCGGGGCTTGGGGAGGGGGGGTGGTAGTCCTGGGGCAGGGGGGGCCGGAACAGACCGGCCGCCGGCTCGTCCGGCATCAGCAGCTTTCTCTCCGCCTCCTCATGCTGCCGCCGCCGCTCGGCCTCCAGGCGCCCGTAGTACTCCTCCTCCTGCCTCCTCTACGGGGAGGGACAAGCCGTTAGCACGCCGCGCTCTCATTAGCTCTGAGGCGGAATAAGCCCAGGGACTACGTCTATCACTGGCCCTCGCCAAGGTGAGGCAACATCGGGTCGGCTAAGGAACATTTTGGGCGAATGCTAGGTCCTGCTACAGCTAGGGGAAACACTGTACAGCTCGCTAGCTAGCTAGTCAGAAACCACAACAAAGAGAATTATCATTTCAACAAAGAGCCTATGTCCCTTTAGCTTGTTTTTATTTCAACCCGGCCCGGCCTGGCCTACTGTGAAGTGGTTTGTCTGGGCTGGGGAACGCCTGCAGCCAGATCTGGTCACATGGGCTGGCTCTGTGTCACTACACTGACGGGATTTTCCCTAGCACCGTTTTCTCCGGGGGGCGGGGTCTTCTAGTTCCTTGGCCCAGAGACAGGGGAGGAGATAGACAAACTGACTGGCTGATGGTTGGGTGGGTTGGTGGGTCTAGAAACGACTGGGGAGGGCAGCTTGATAATATGCTGTGCAGATTGCCTGCCTGCGTATGTGTGCGGACTGTAGAGGTGTATGTACGAGAGCTCTGTGTGTGCATACCTTCGTAAGAACTTAACAGAAAGCAGGGCGTTTAGGGGGGTTTGAGGGCAGGCAAGATATCTAGATAAGGGAGCCATGATGGATGAAATGGTAACATTAAATAATAAAATGATAACCACCAACCTCTTCCCAACAAACTGAAACTTCTGGTAATAAACGACCAACAAAGTAACTTCCCTGACTCACACAGACCATACCAACAGCAACAACTACAACACTAGAACAATGGGAGTCCCATGCATTGGGGGTGGGGGGGTTGAGGGCACATAATACATCACAGGATGAACACATGCAATTGGACATTTGATATTTTCTTAACAAGCATCACTAGTAACATTACACAAAAACATTTAATACATTTAGTGTGTCTTGCTTAAACTTGACACTGGGCTTAAATAACAGTTCAATGAGCAACACTATAAGCCTTCAAAAAGCAGGAAACTCACAGTAAAATTACAAACCTGACCGGTTTGTAATCGCATAATGAAGACAATTCTACAGTGTCCAAATTATGTCAAATTAGACTGACATGGTTTTTGAATTTTGAAGGCAACCAGTTAAACTGCAAATCAGTCCAGTGAAAAAAGTGCAAAATATCCCAATACTATAGTTACTAGTGAAGATTATAATAGTCAAACAACATTTTATTAAGGTCCGAGTAGAAAATAAGTTAGCGTTAAACATGATCTACAAAGTGCAAATATCTGTTATGACTTGATAACATCTTCAATTGTGATCCAATATGCATAGCACGCAGGGTCCTAACTGAGTTTGTTAAAGAAACAGTGGTCTTACAGGGCTCACAAAACAAAAACAAAATGGCACCAGAAAAGTCACAATGGCAGGAAACAGTTGCAGCACACTGGGTATACTTGATATTGAACAACACAGAAGATGATTCGAGGGGAGGGGGCACCAGCTCAGACCACTGCCGATTTAACAATCCCAGGTAGCGTTCAAAATGCTGCGTCATGGCCGACACATGATTATGCCACAGAATAATATTCTTAGGTGTCCCACAAGAACGTTCATCAAAGAGTACCTTCTCCTCTGCTTCTCGCCGAGCTCTCTCCTCCTCTCTCCACCTCCTCTCCTCCTCCTGCCTGGCTCGCTCCTCCGCCTCCCTCTTACGGATCTCCTCCAGTTGCTGCTTACGCCGTCGCTCCTCGTCCTGCAACTGGAATGCCACCAGACACAGAGGGGGGAAAGGGGAGGGGGGGAGAGGGAGAGAGAGAGAGAGAGAGAGAGACATGCCAGGAACACAAGAAGTGAGTCAGGACCATCTCATTCACCATATCCTAACTCTCTCCGAGAGATGAGGACCGCTCTGTTGAACTGACGGGAAACATTGACAAGTGGGCCTAAGGTGAGGCATGTTGGATTCCCCTTACAGGACTGCTCCAGAGGGGCGGAGCAGTGTGCACTGCAAACGAACACACAGCACGGGCTGGCACGCCGCTGAACATGCAGATGGTCAAAGACGACATGCAAAGGAACGGATGCTCTGCACTACTTTTACTGCGATTGACTTACTTATTACTCAGCAGACTAATACAAAAACAGAATGGCAACAGCTTGCAAATCATTGTAAGCTGTAGGTGGTTGCATAAAGAGACAGAAAAAAAACAGATCACAAAAGAAACGAGGACAAATCAGGCGGAAAACACCTGGATGAAACAAAAAACAGACAGTCTCTGTGGCCCACACAATGGTTAGTTACAGTGAGGGTATGGAGACGCTCAGCTGGTTTCACACACACACAGATGAATGGAAGGGTGATGAGTGGGCCGACAGATGATGGATGGCCACAGTGTTCATCATAAAGGGTTCATGCACAGACCGATAACACTACAACCCCTTGCAAAACATGTAGCCATGCATCTGTCACACTCTCTGCTCACCCAAAACAGTGCTGACCTGCGTAAAAATAGAGGCCTATAGCCCAAATAGAGGCCTATAGTGTGGGTTTAATGTTTGCACAATAATATATACAGCATTGTAGAAACATTTACGTTTCTCTGGTGTTTGAGAAACGGCTTCAGGGACCACAATGCAGCAGTGCTCATTTTGAACAGGCAGAGAGACGGACAGCTTCCCCAACCAACCGGCATCAAGCACCCTTCATGAGCGACTGCTCCTGAGCAAATCAGGACTTTAACCACCCCCACCACCACCTGCCCACCCCTACCGACCAGAACCCGACGATAACAACCACAGTAGTCCAGATGGGGTGGGGAGTGGTGCGGAAGAATAAGAATGGGCGAATAGGAAACAAGTGTGGCGCGTTATGTGTGTCAGCAACCCACACACAGGAAACAGGAAGTGGACAGGAAGTGATGTTGGGAGGGAGGATCTGGTGTTAACGGGAAAGAACGTACCAAGTCTAGAACAGAGATAGCTGGGACAGCTGTCTGCTGCTGAAGTGAAGGAGAGAACAGGAGAGAGAGAGAGAGAGAGTCAGGTGGTGCGTGGGGTGTTGGGGGGAAGGTACGACAACCACAACACGAGGAAAAAGGAGGGAAGAGAGACGAGAAGGGGGAAGGGTCCCAAACGCAACAAGAAGAAAGGAAGTGTCAATAAAATATAAAATAAAAAATAAAAACACATTGAAATAAATCCATTGTGAAAACAAAGCGGAGCATCGGAGGAGGAATAAAAACAAGTTAAGGGTCCAGAGGAGAAAGGAGGAATGAGAGGGAGAGATAGAGAAGAGGAGATATAAAAGTGAAAACATTGGCGGGGGTTTGATGCGTGCCGTGAAGTCGTGCCAAAAGTAACACGCCTGCTTCTGATTAAGGGTGGCTTACTTTCCACATGAAGGCCACATCCAGCCCCTCTCAAAGACAGAGAGGGCATCACGCTTACACACCAAGCGCCCTGGCAAACGTTCTGTCCAAGCCACATCAAAAGGAGGGGTTTATTAGGCCTTGCGTTAACGGTAGTTCTAGACGTCTGCAGTACATTCAAAGGGTAGACATGCCTGTAAGTCGTGATTCATGTAGCATGCTGTTGGCTTTGAGAAGTAGAGGCACCCGACAGTTGTAGCCACGGTTGAATTGCAGATACGGCCCTTAGCAACAGCCCGACCTGGCCCTCCCACACCGCACCACCCCCCCTTCCCCCTCCAGCCAATCCGATTTAAGCAGCGGGGCATGGCAAAGCGATGGCGGAAGCATGTTGCAGGTGCACATTGCAGGACATTCATAGTGTCCATAGGGAAGTCCGCCCCTCCCATCACAAATGACAGGGGTGGGTTTACCGGCAGTGCTGGCCCCGACATCTGTGCTAGTCAGGCCTGGACAGTCAATTTGACCAGAACATATTGAAAGCTTGATTTAATATGCAGTATACATACACACAACATGGGGTCTGAGTCCACTACCAAGTTCATTTGCTATAGTGAAAACTAAATAGAACCTCAGACTGGGTTTACATGTCGTTCTCTCAAAACGAGCATCTACAATTAGGTCACAGTCCAACAGATGTTCATACAAAGAGAGTCCACTACCCTAACCACTAAATAGGGCTGGGCGATATGGACCAAAACTAATATCCCGTACATTTAGGTTGAATACAGATACACGACATATAGGTATTTTCTATAAAGTGGGCTAAATCCTTCAGGCATAGAGAAAAAAAACAGGAAACCCGACGGAAATGTAACATTTTTTATTTTTAGCGACATTAATTGACATATGTGAGCTTTCTCTGGTGGTCACTCGCTCTTGACTCCACTCCTCAGGCCAAGTGCAGGCATGGAGGGGGAGACGAACAAATCAAAAAAGTTATGAATAAACGCATACTATATCGATATAAACAATATTGTCTAATCTTATATCTCTTTTGAACAAATTCCGATATACCGGTATATCGCCCAGCCCTACCACTAAGTACAGTATCAAAGTATCTTTTACATAACAGCCGTGAGCACTCCACTGACACTAGAACAGGAGTGTGTCCTCATAACAAAAAGGCTGTACCACGTGTGTTCAGACGCTGTACCACGTGTGTTCAGACGCGTGTTCAGATGCTGTACCACGTGTGTTCAGATGCTGTACCACGTGTGTTCAGATGCTGTACCGCCTACGACTGTTTGATGCTAATGAATAATTGGTAATAGATTCAGGCTTTTAGATCCCACTGTATATTATTGGTGCCCAAACAACCATCACCATCATTGTGAATGAGGACTACAAGCTGTTGTCCTTCCTGAAGGCCCCATTGTATCCTGAACCTCGCCATCTACCTTCCATCTCTCCACCCACCGTGTGTGTGTGTGTGTGTGTGTGCGTGTGTGTGTGTCTCACTCGGGCTCTCTTCTCAGCCTCCAGCCTCTTCATGATCATGGCTGTGTCCACGTCTTCGTCTTCGTCGTCCTCGTCCTCCTCGTCGTCGCTCTGCTTCGACTCCTGCAGCCTCTTCTGGAACTGCCACTCCAGCATCAGCTTGCGCAGGCGGTCGCTCTCCTCCGCCGTGCGCTCTGGTTTGGCCTGGCGGGGGGGAGGGGATAGAGTTCAGGCAAGACATTCTGGAGGGTGATATTTGAACTCAACACCTCAATGCCTTCTTGAGGAGAACAATGGGTCTGCTCCTGTCTACCTGAAGCTCCTGGATCTCCTTGTCGAGGAGGTCCACGATGTGGAGCTGCTGCTGCTTTTCGGCTTTCTCGCGGGCGTCCCTCTTCCAGGGGTCCGGGGACAAGCTGTCGCTGGACGACAGCTCCTCCTTGCTGATGGTGATGTACTGCAGGTCCCGCCTCTCGATGGTCCGGGGCTGTTGCTGGGGCAACAGCTCACGAATCACTGTGTCCATACCTGGAGAACAGCCAGGTTTAGTTGATCAATACCTGAACAAAGCTAACACTCTCACCCTGATTACGATGCTATCCACCACTTTCTACAAAACATTTATAAAATACATTACATTGTTATGAATTTTAATTCTCAACAATGCTTGCTAAATTAAAACTCAAAACAAATACAACCCTCCTTTTAATGTCATAGGGTGCTCCCTCAGAAGCTCCGCCCCACACATAGGAAACACATTGCCAAGGCTAGGATATTGTTGTTGTGGTGCTGTCTGCACCACTTTGTTTATGTTCCTATTTACAGAGCCCGGGCTGCGTAGAAGAACCAGATGATTCTATCAGCGTGCACAGACAATGAGATAGCTGACTGCCAAGAGAGCATTAGCTTTCAATTGCTGACTATAACGTTGAACAAATAAATACATACTGGATTTGGATCACTACAACAGTACGTGGTCCTCCTACTACTACTACTAGGCTGTAATAAACAGAGCGTCAGCTCCAGGCCTTACCAACAGGGTTGGGGCCGCTGGCTGGCGCTGGAGGAGGCAGAGAGGTGCGCGGCAGGGTGGCCAGTTTCTCTGGCCGAGAGGGAGGGGGAGGGGGCTGGGGCTGGAACTGGGCCTGGGGGGGCAGGTAGGGCTGTGGCTGGGCGGCGGGGGGCTGGTGGTGGGGTGGAGGCACAGCCCCACCGTTGTTGTGTGGAGGGACGGGCATGACAGGGTTGGCCCGGATCTGGCCCAGCTTCCTCTCCTGCTCCCTCCTCTTCCTCTCCCTGGGGACCACAATCAACAGTATCACCACGGTAACACCCCGCAAAGGCTCAGCCAGCATAAACAGATAAGTTAAGTTAACCTTAAATTAAGACAAGTTAAGCTTTAACAGCGCATTCCTTTGGGATGTTAGTAAACGTGTGATAAACTGACATGTAAACAGAACAAACACAAAACATGTATCATTGTACTTTATGCTGTCGAGTTGAGCTTGTGGCATCTTAGCACGTATATATTATAAGAACTGGATACTGTACTTAAAAATGGCAGTCCAAAAAGCCTATTTCCCATTGAAAAACATTATTAAATGCTGTTTTAACATCACACCAATACATAAACGATTGGTTATATTATGAAGTTTAATGTGAGCGAGTTAGATTATAAAAAAAATACGTAGAGCATGACGTCCCCACAGGGGACGAACATAGTGCGCGTTAAGGCTTGTCACTCACATTCTATGTTATGTTTATATTATAAAATTAATCGTTTATGTATGACTGTTGCGTTCAAACAGTGTTAATCGTTTTATAGGCCCTTGTGTTTCAATGCTGTCAATGGGTAAATAGACTTTTTGGGCAGCAGAGGCTGCAGTACCGGCGATGGCCACCACACCCGGAAGAGACGCAAGCCTGCTGCTCGACCCTGGGGGCTTGCATCTTAGAGGGGGAATGAAAGGGGGAATCTCAAAAGGATAATTTCACTAGTCGTATGTCTCCACGGTTTAAAACATACTTCTGATGAACGTGTACCAGCGGGTGTAGTCCCTACCTCTCTTCCTCCAGACGGGCCTTCTCCTTCTCGTACCAGCGCTGCTGCTCCTCGCGCTTCTTGCGGTCCGCCACCTGCTGGGCGGAGGCCGCAAGCGCGGCTGGCGGCGGCGGCAGGGGCAGGTCCGCCTGGGCCTCGTACGGCTCCGGGAACGTCGCCGGGGCCGGGGGCGGCGGCGGCGGCGGAGGGGGCAGGTCGGAGCGGGAAGGCTGGTGCTGGTGGGGCGTCTTCCAGCGGCCCGGGCCGCTCTTGTGGTTGCTGCCGTGGGCCGTCCTGCTGGTGGAGGACGAGGAGGAGGCGGAGAAGTTGAGGTGCTCCTGGCTGGAGGTGGACGACTCCACCGAGGAGGACACCTGCTGGTGGTTCCCCCAGTGGTCTCCTCCTGGCAGGCCTGGGGGACACCGCCCACACACGTTATATCACAGCAGCCTGCTTTAGATCCATGCTTGGACTACTTATTCAACTCTACATTTAGTCACCCCTCCAACAATAACTGCTTTGGGTTGGATTCAATAATCCAGGATTTTTTGCCACAACCCTGCCAGGCCTGGGAAATGTAATTGACCAATCCCAAGCCCCCCCCCCCAGTTACTGTAACTAGGTTGGACAAAACAGCATAGTAGACTGTAACAGGATAACAGACCGTTGACAGTTTCTGTCAGATTCCAAACTGGCCCAACGGTTATTGGAGGCGATGGCGAATAGGGGCGGGGCGTGGGATTGGCCAACTGGTTCCCTGTTCATTAGCGTTAAGTGCCCACGGTAACAGTAACTCTACAGCCCCCCCACAGCCCTACCCTACCGTCCTGTCCAGGGCTCAGACCTCTCTGGTAGTCCAGGTCTCGGTGCTGGTAGTCGACCTCTCTGTGGTAGTCGTGGTGCTGGTAGTCCTGCTCTCTGTGGTATTGCTGCTGCTGCTGCTGCTGGAGGAGCACCAGGTCCTCTGGCCTCAGGCCTGCTGGGGGATACAGCTCCTCCTGGGAGTGGGATACCCGCTGAGCGGGGGGAGGGGGTAAACAAGCGTGCGCTAAAGCTTTACACAAGCTAGCCAGCATTCTGGAGGACGCTTGCTAACTTCAAACTCTAAAAAATAAATACACCCCTCCCTTCAGTGTCAGTGTGCTCCCTCAGAAGCTCCGCCCCACACATTGGACACACACTGCCAAGGCTAGGATAGTGTTGTGTGGTGCGGTCTGCACCACTTTATGTTCTTATTTACAGAGCCTCGGCTGTATAGATGTACCAGATTATTCCTTCACCGCGCACAGAGAATGGTAAGCTAGCAGACCAATCACTGACCCTACCTTTAAAGCAGGCCTATTCAATTGGCGGCCCGCTGGACCAACTGCCCCGTGTGGCCCATGAGGCGATTGCACCCTTGACCACTATACACTCACCTAAAGGATTATTAGGAACACCTGTTCAATTTCTCATTAATGCAATTATCTAATCAACAATCAC
>JAODTR010000017.1:26720-49317 GCA_025399935.1 Amblyopsis rosae
GCAGTTCTGAAGGCGAAAGGGGGTCAAACACAGTATTAGTATGGTGTTCCTAATAATCCTTTAGGTGAGTGTACATTAGTTCAATATACTCTATAACTACTATACGTATCAAGTCAATATATTACTGTAAATTTGTTATTATTAACTGTTCTAAAGCCAAGACAGCCTGTTGTAAATGTAATGTACTAGTCCAGACCTAATAATCAACATGATGAAATTAATCTAAGTGACATACAGTATGTGCACATAGCTCCCATAGCTCCTGTTAGTGAAGATAATGGTTGGGTATGGTACTAGTCATATTTGAACCCATACCGGTAAGAATACCTGGAATTTGGTGCCAATTAGTCTACCCAACATTTTTGTCTTTATTTTGTCTAACAAATGTAATTTCAGCTGTAGAACACCGCATTGCAAACTGGACGCATGTGGTTGTGACTGCTATTTTGTTGTGCAAAAGCTGAGAATATGTGGCCCACTTGAATTTGTAATGGAACAGCCCTGTTTTAAAGCATGCTCAGTATTTGAGCGGGTGGTCTACCTGCATGCTACTGTTGTGCAGGCTGTCTGCCATGCCTCCGGGCAGCCTGTCGCGCTCATCTGCGGCCTCCCAGTGCTGCGTGGGTCCCTGGGCAGGGCCCGGGCCCACGCGGTCCTGGCTCTTGGAGGCGGGGATGGTGAAGTACTCTCTGGGGTAGGTCTGGGTAGGGATGGGGTAGGCCTCCTGGGGAGGAGGGGACTGTTCCTCCTGGACGGTCAGGGAGAGACACCCATGCAATGTTACCAAGACGGTTCACTGTGGCCCCCCGTAATACACGAGATTGAAGATGAAATACTGTCTTGAGACTAGAGATGAAAAGGTATGAAAATTTCATATCACGATTATAGTCACCAAAATTATCAAGTTTGTGGTATTCTCATGGTATTGTAAAAACGCGCTGAATTTTAAGAAGATGAAAAAAAAAAAGGTACTGACATAAATAGCCTAATTTACACAGGTGCTCAGTGCCACATCTCTACAAATGTCTTATGTTACAAATTGCACTGGGCAGTTTAATTATGTATAATCATGAATATATTTACATAGCCTACCTTTATGACAAGTGACAACATATTTAAATATTTAAATTACATACAGTAGCCTAGACTGGACTATATCAGGTAGTTTCGCAGAGCCAGCATCTACTTTTACTGTGACGTGGTGCTGATAGTCGGAAGAGGCTGACTTTGACAACACTGTCGGATCGATTGAATGCGCTGTGCCTGCGGGGTTACTAAACTCTTATTATTAATCCTATGCTGCAGTAGGCTATGTAGGCTAGCATTGCATATAAAAACACCAAATGTAAAATGAAGCGTCTGCCCCGCCTGCAGTGTTTTAACAAGGCTGTCACAATCTTTCACCCTGCTGAACATCACACGTCAAACAGTGATGTTTTCTATGTTCTCTCTAGCGCCATCAGTCTCATTGTCCAGCGTTGCCACGGTTACTCACGTCAGCACAGAGGTTCCCTGTGGATACGGAGGTGATCTTGGTGCCTGGTCCGCCGGGATAGCCCACCTTGCTTGCGGGACTCTGGCCCTGGTCTGAACCAGTGACAACAACACTTGATCACAATGAAGCCAATAATTAGCCTTAGTTTAGCCACAAGCTGCACTGGTAAAGATACTGACTGGCCACATTGGGGCTGGATCTGTGGTCGGCCCGGTTCTTCAGGAGCCGGTCCTCGCTGCTCATCTTCTTTGGCTCGGGGTATGTGTCCCAGCCGGCCTGAGGGCTCTCTGGGGAGCCGTTCTGCACAGAGCTGTTGTTGTACAGCTCAAATCCCTCGCTCTTGGGACGCAACTTGCCATTCTTATCCCGACCAGAGGCTGGAAGCAGGGGAGGAGGAGATCAGGTGGTATGAGAGTACACAGAAATTAAGTGGGGAAACAGACTCAAGGAGGAAGTGTGACAACAGATGGTTGGACTGCTAATGTAGCTTTACAACTACGTCTGAAAGTACAAAAAAAATAAAATAAAAAAAGAGCTCTGTTTAAGGATTTCCTGATGGACTACGGCCACCAGGCATTTGGAGTGCTTTGTTCCATTATATATTCATATGAGCAGAGCTGTGAGTGACTAGCAGTGGTAAACAGCCGCCGTCTGCGGTCTACGGGACAGCTTTAAACGCAACGCTCTTTAACGTCACCCCGGACCAGAGCACTTCCTGTGTGAAAATAGGGGTCACATTCCACCAGACAAAGATGAGCCCACAGCCAGATGGCCAGTCAATTGGCTGTGTGTGTGTGTAAAAAAGGAGGCAGTCTGTATCTCATGTTCACACAAACAACAGCGTGTGCACGTGCGCGCACACACACCATAAAAGTCTTAGTCATGCTAAGGTGGAGCTATTTGGCTGAGGGTCTGCTAGACCAGCTGTTTTCAAACTGTGGGTTAGGAGTGGGAGTGAGTGGGTCGCGAAAACTACAAGCGGCCATTGAATGAATGATGAATATCAATTAAAGGCTTCCGCGCTTTACTATCGTGTTGTTCCAATCATTGGTTGTGAGTAAGGTTGTGGCAAAATAACCAACTTTTTCCTGATTGGATGACATCCTATTTAGCCGCACATCAAATATTTTGGAGCGCTCTGCTCAAAAATATTTGGCACACACACACGGGTATAGCATTAGCTAACATGGATAGGTTTTTGAAAATTATGTTTGGTGGGTCTCTAAATAGATTAGTCTGCTTAAGGTGGGCCTCTAGATTAGTCCGCTCTAGGTGGGTCTTGGCACATAGAAAAGCTTGGGAAGCCCTGTGCTAGACTACAGACATGATGTGTGTTACTCTTCCCTGGCCACACAAGACAAACATGTCACACTAAGTTACCTCTAGGCATCATGGGGCTGGGCTGGTTCAGCAAAGTGGCCAGGCCATGGTATATTGCTCCTTGCTTAGCCACCTCCAGAGTGACCACGGAGCCGGTCCTTGTCATCAGCTCTGCCGCTCTGCGTGTGTGAGAGAGAGAGAGAGAGAGAGAGAGAGAGAGAGAGAGAGAGAGAGAGAGAGAGAGAGAGAGATATCCCATCTGTAAAACTTAAAACAATAACTGTTCTTAACTGCTGTCATCCAGCTATTGCATTAGCATCCTGTGTCACTAGATGTTGATAGCAAAGCGGTTTATAACACCATTAAAATCACATCAATTACAGGCCGAATATGTAGGAGGTACTCTCAACAGAGGAAGTGTTCTGGCTATTTATCGTTTACACAATATAAAATGGCAGTCCAAAGCACTGTGGATGTTTATGTGTTGGAAGTGGCACATATGGTTGCATGTCCCACGAGCGTCCCATCAGCCTTTCAACTCCTCATCACTAATACAGTATCAGCATGCTCCAAGCGGTTCATTAAGGGATTATATACAGTATACGTGTAGTCACCACAAACAGACATACCCTAATTCAGATCCAATCCTGCAATCTAACACACATAAATATATACCTACACACACAGATGTTTTTATCACCAGCTGGACATGGCAGAAATTCAACCCTATAAGTGATTGGGGGAAAGATATACAGCAGCATAAACGAGCCATGTGTCTTTGATTGGACGGGACTACGGAAACGTTAACGCCCAACTGTTTACAATCGTACTGATGAGAAACACCTGGGGCACCTCAGTTTTGCCCCCGACATGAAATCTGTTGCTCTGGTACTCCAACCCCCATAGTTCATACAGGAAATAGAGAATGTATCACATGTCTATGCACTCGGAAAACACTCTGATGTTGTTGATATTACCCAAACAAACACACTCAGACACGCCCAACAGCTCTTTGATAGTGGTCATCCCAGCCAAGCCCAGGGTAAGCAAGCATTTGTTTGTGATTGTTTGTGGGTGGCTTATCATAGTCTCACAGCTCTGCCGTGAGACTATGATGAAGCTACGTGGTTTGTGTGTGGGTTATCAAAGCTGGCTCCATCTGTAGCCAAAGGAATACTGATATACATTTTTTTTAAAGTTGAAGACACATTCACCTTTTTCACAAGAAAAATGTATGTAGCATTACTGTAGTTTATGTGCCAGAACCCTCACAGCTGTCAATTACTGAGCAAGGAGGGACACTAGCCGGTTTGAGTCATGTGATTGGCTAAGAGGCCTTCTCACCTCTCCTGTGACAGGCCCACCAGGCTGCGGCCATCCACACTCAGCAGCTGGTCCCCTGCTGCCAGACGCCCGTCCTGTAGGGGAAGACGGTGAGAGAGAGTCACCATGTTCGTCCAATGTGCATGCGCTTCAGAGATGTGGAATGGTGTCTACTCACCATATCTGCAGCTCCTCCCTTCACCACGGACTTGACATAGATCCCAAGTTTCTCCTGACCAGCACCCTACAGGCACAGAGAATGCAGAACCCGGAATAAAGGTGGCCGCATCAAACTCACTTTTAATGTGCACATACACAGACACTCGAGCACGCTGAGACCTAGGACACCATCATGGTGTTACTCAACAGCTTGTGGAAGGAGCCAACATTGGAATAAGGTACGGGCCTTGGAATGGAACCTCCAACATAGTCAGCAGATGCACTGTGAAGGCCCAAACAAATATAAACACTAAACATATCGCAGCCAAGTGACTGTTACGTCGCTAGTTACATCTCCGACAGGAGGGGCGAGGGAAGCTGCTAAACAACTGGTCTTTCTTGGACTGGCAGCGCACACACACGCTGCATTCTGCCCCATAATTGGTGCGATTAATCAGAGGTCTAGACAGAACAGAAGCGTGTAGTTTCCACTTGGCTGTCAGACTTTACAGCAAACTAATGTATCCGCTATCATCAGCCAACACTGAACACTGTGGCTAGCATCTCTCTCTGGCAGGACGGACATTTCACCTGCCAATATAACGCAGACCATCACACACTGTGGTGTACGGAATGCAACTAAACACTGTTACCTACTAAACAAAAGGGTTAAACAAATAACTTTAGGAAAAGAAGCATTCAGTGGACAAAGCTGTTAATTCTGTCAATTATGTCACAATTACTAACACGGAAAACACTTTCTTAGCCTCAATGCAACTATCTGGTGATCATGTGTGAGTGTGTGTGGTCTTCCTGTGAGGGTGGTGGTTTACAGTAAGGCAGAGCACTAGTAATGTGTATTTGGACACCCACCATTCCAACTTGACATGCTTGTGTACATTACACGCATGTGTGTATGTGTACTACGTGTACTGTAGGTGTGTGCGCGTGTGTATGTGTACTGCGTGTACCGTAGGTGTGTGCGCGCGCGCGTTCACTTCCGAGGAACCGCAGACCGACACACTGTTCTACACAGCATTCCTAACAGAGCCCTTCTTGCGTCACATGCAAATCCACCCACTGTTGAAAGGAGAGATGGGTTAAGATGAGACTAAGGGAAAACAGAGAGAGAGACTAAGGGATAACAGAGAAAGAGAGAGAGGGGGGGGGGGGGTCGGGAAATTAAGTAATGAGAAGATCAAAAGGATGGGGGGACAGAGAGGAAGATGGACTAACGTGGACGAGAGGAGTCAGCCGCAGTGTGTGTGTGTGTGTGTGTGTGTGTGCGCGCGTGCGTGCGTGCGTGCAAGCTAGGTAGTAATTGAAGACTCCTGAGAACAGGCTTGGCTCACCAGCAGAACCGCAGACAAAGGCGCTCAAGAAAAATAAATACAATAAAAAAATATCTAAGAAAAATAATAAAGAAAAACAACCCTGCTCCTGAGAGACACTGCTGCTCTGTTGTGTTAAATAAATACAATTCCTTCAAAAACCACATATGCCAGATTGCTTAAAAACAAACCAATATTTTAGCTAGAAGCGCTACACAAATAGTTTGCAGGATAGAAAGTGAGAGCCAAGCTGGTTTCCAGCTGTGATCAGCCTCCTGTTTGTGTTTAGACTGCTGTAGTCAAGCATACAAGAGCAGTCGGTAGCATGTTGCCAAAGCCACAAGAAAGAAACGAATTAAGGAATGAAAGACAGAAATAAATGCAAGAGAGAGTGGAAAGACTATGACATTTTAAAACACAAGAAACTGATTCAGACTAAATGAATAACAGGACGATCGTGTATTAAGCCTACCTTCATCCTCATCAGCCTGTGTACTGCCACCTGAGCTATGTACAGAGCAATGACACAGACTTCTGTGTGTGCGTGTGTGCGCGTTTGTGTGAACAGTGGTAGCGTCACAAGGTCTGGGTGAATATACACCTAGTGTGTGTGTGTGTGTGTGTGTGTGTGAGAGAGAGCGCGACACAGTAAACAGCCTTTCTTTCTCCCTCCCTCTCTCTCTAAGAGACTTTTTTCATGAGGTCTCTCTGGCATAAGATGTCTATAAAAGTGCATCATAAAACTGCAGGAATTAAAGACATCTAATAGATGCCAGTTACCAGATCTGTGTGTGTGGACAGAATCTTATTAAGCACGAGTTGAGGTTATCCACAGGTTAAAAGTCCATGCTCAGTGAGCGTTCCAGATGGGTCTCAGATGTCCCGCTGGCAATAGAGCATCTACTGTAAGATGCTCTTTTATTTGGAGTGCCTATAAAGGTACTTAAAGTATGTGTGTGTGAATGAGAATAGCATATGACTGATTGCAGTACTAAGAATCAATGTATTCATTCACGCCAGTGCTTCCCGACTTTGGGGTTTACGGCATGAAAACGCAAATTTACTTTGACTCTCACCAACATCCTGTAGCGGGAGTGGCATTTTACTTATTTTTTTGGATGCGAGCACAGACGCATCATCACCATGGTGATGAATACCAAATAGCAGTAACAGACTAGTAGGAAACAGAGCATTAGAACGAGAAACACCAAGCACCAAACACACTGAGGTGATCTAGGTAGCTTAGAGTTGTTCCTCCATCCTCAGTTTAACCCCTCAATCTCCTCTGGGATCACAGAAGGCTGTGTTTAACATCCATGTGTCTACCTGCTGTCTGCCTCAATCTCTTAAATAGCCCCCCCGCCACCCACACACAAATGCTTTAAGGCTCCAAATAACAAACGTGCACACCACCATTAAATACAGAAATCATTTTAGACAAATTCATGCAAACATCTGTTAGTGAAAACGTAACATGAGGAATCTTTGCGTGGGGACATCCTTAAAAGACAGTCATTGGAAACATGTGCACGCACACACACACACACACACACACACACTACAAAGTCTCATACACACAGCTGGAATAACGGCATCATAAAACCAGTAGTCAAGGATGATGGGGGGGAGGGGTCATGGGGTCAAAGTGAAACCAGATGTGCTGGTTGTCTTGCACTGGCACAAGTATGCATGCGCACACATGCACATATTTGGATATGCCTGTTGTGGTGTGTGTGAATTAACCAAACCCAACCATGTGCAGGTCCACTATCTAGATACATCTGCTAACCCTAGATACATATCGCTATCCAAACTAAAATATACATCAATCTACTGCTTGTTTATATGAACTTTTAAAAAACAGCAACTGACATTCCAATGGAAACAGTCAGTGTCATGATTTACTGACCCCTTTAATTCACTGTTTTTTTTAAGCGTGTGTGTACACTCAGACTATCGGAGGTAGCAGGGGTTAAAATGGATGGCAAGATAGCATTGTTGCTTAATCAAACCATGATAAATCGAATGTGTGGATCCCAGGTCTGTATTAGGGATGTCACAAAAACCGACTTTATATTAAGTCGATGCCAAAATTCTGAAAACATGACGGTACTTGTTTTTGTACAGTACCATAGGTACCGAATATCAGACCTGGACACGTACGGTACCGTGGAAGTGTAGCTGCAGCTCCACTTCCACTCGTCGAAAAGAAAAACAGCAAGTAGGCTACTTTGCGTTCCAGGCAGATTACCAGGGAGTACTACATTCACAAAAACAAATACCGTAAGCCATGCAATAGGTGCCTTCGAACTTTCCAGCCATAGTTTCCATCTTATAAAGATGTTACCGGCTGAGTAAATGATAAACAGTTCTGCAATTTTGCTATTGTCATGTGGCGTCAATGGTTCGTTCAAATGTAATCGCATATATCACAAATACACTGTAGATAACCACCCATCTTCAGAAGAGATTACATTTGACTTTATCTTTGATGTCAGTCTCACCATACAATGTTATATATATCTTGTAGTCACACATCCACCTCTAACCATAAGTAGCATGAATCGTTTGCTGCCATTTTTTCACCAGTTTTGCTAGTGTCTTGCCTGTTAGCTTTAGCTAGCTGTGAAGACGAGGTAGCTAAAATGGGAGTGCGTTTGTGTTCAGCCGAGACCCGATTTGAACAACTGAACACACTTTTCTATGCACGTGGATGGAGTGTAGTTATGGTAACAAGTGGAACCACTTTTGGAACAGGTAGCCAGTGCGTGCCGCACGATTGTCCTTGTGCACGGGGATTTCATAACAAAGCGCAACTGAGCATATTAGAGCTGCGAACATAGTATCTAGGAGTCACTCGCACAAAGTGGGCCTAAATATTTTTTCAGGTTTGCACACCAGGATTTTTGATCGCACTGTAGATCCCCGTCAGCTGACTACTGCGCCCATCATTTAGTGACAAATAGCTTATCGAAATAGCAGAAATTAGTTTAAAAATCATATCACCATTATTGAAAAAAATTTATATCGCAGTATATATTGATATTGAATTATTGTCCAGCCCTGACACGTATTGACAGGCATCCTTGCAAACAGCACCTCTCATGTAGGAAAGTGTGTGTGTTGGTGTGTTCTGCAGTATATCCCGTCATTGTTCTACCTCTCAGAGGGAGGCCCCTCTCTCATGCCATTGTTTTGCAGCCAGGGCATTCTTCAATTAGTGAACAAAAAGAATCATATTCGCAAATAAACAAATGGATGAAAACACTATTTTTACTACTTACACAAACAAGACCAAAATACATTTAATTGGATTAAGAGCTGTGGTAAGCATTGTGAGTGACGCAGTTCAAAAGGAAAATAAAGTTACTTCAGGTCAGTTCAGGACTCCCACAGACCCCTCATTAAACTGTTAACAACTGGGTTTACAAGGACAGGTGATGGAACCTGGCCTATAAAATAGATGTTCTCCCTGTTTGGCTCATTCAATGAGTGTGATGACTGCCATGCAAATAGCAAACAGTGCACCATTTATTAATAGCGCCATCGTAGCACGCTACAAGCTACATCTCACGCTAATATTTAGCAGTACACGTTTGCGCGCACACATTTCCACAGAAGACCGGGACACCTGTTAACCAACGTATTAACCAAAACGCTGACGTGCAGAAGACGTACTGAGCTCCAGTTGCCGTGCCGACCGTGTTAAGTCAGGCCATGCCGTCCTGTGGCCGGCGATGCAGGAATGCATAAACACATCAACACAACAGGCGTAGGAGGACGACGACAGACTTCCTCAACTCTGCCTAGGAGCTGCCGTGAAGGAAGATGGAAACAATGCCGCGAGAGACACACACACACACACACACACTCTTCCACACTGCCAAACTGTGTGTGTGTGCAGAGTTTGTGTGACCTTTGCTTTTGTTTGTGCGCCAATGTCCACGTTTAATCATTGATGCACTGATCAAATGCACCAGAAGACAGATGTGTAGTAGTGTGTAATGTAAAAGGTACTAACTATTGCTGGTTTTAGGGAGAACCTGATTATCTTGAAATGACATGGTTGAATGGGAATATACACGCCTTTACAACGGCCACATTTTTGTGCATGCTATTAACTAGCCTGTTTCATAAGCTTGATGTATAGAACACGTACATGTTGAAGTTACGTAACGTGTTAACGTGCCCAAGTGACCACTCACACACACACTTGCATTACTTTAACATCGACTTGTATGTGTATCTCTCACACACACACACACACACAGTCCAGGTGGTCTTACCTGTGTCTGGTCTCTCATGCCCACCACTGAGAACCACATGTTGCCGCTTGGCTCCCCAGTATTACAAGTATTCCTGTCACACTCTGCTAGTGTCCCATCCAGGGGTTAGGGGAAGGGAGGGCACAAGCGTTATACACTCCCGGTGAAATAGCAAACATGAACGCTTTTCTAACATCCAAAAAAGACAAAAAGTCCAGAGCAAAACCACAGTTTCGTCTACACTGGTCCTACAACTTCTGTTGGAACTGCTAGCTAATGCGTGACAACGCCCCTCCACACAGACAGACAGGTGGTTGGACTCTCCTCCACTAGAGTGGGGAACCCCTGACAATTCCCCCCAAAATAAAATAAAAACCACTTTAACTTTCTCAATCTCCAGTTCTCCACACTACACATTCCAAAAAAAAAAAAGGAAAAAAAAGAAGAAAAAAAAAAAGGAAAAACTTTAGAAAAGTTCCAACAGCCCAAAAAACATGCATCTGGGACAAATCCTTCAAGTGGTAAGACTTGGGATGAGCGCTGGCTGGTGGTTCAGAAAGGTAAGAAGGCACATGCCTTCAGTCTAAGCTCCACGCAGCAAATAACAGCCTTCTGCCGCCTCCAGCAAGGAAATGCCAGCTCCTCACACACACACACACAGTTATATAATAGACCAGGGGGCTAATCTAGGTGGTTGAATGTGGATGAGGTGAAGTCTGGCCTGGGTGAGAATTTACACAGCTGTGTGACACAAGTACTCTCTCTCTCTCCAGCTCCATCCGTTGCTTTATTATGTGCATCTCCCCACCAGCAGCCCTCCAAGCAAGCACGCACACACACACACACGCACGCACGCACGCACACAACAAACAACAGAAAAGAGGTTTGAATAAAATGAGCACACACACAAGCATCATAGGGAGTTTAAACTGCCTCTCACAACCACACCTCCTCCAGCCCTTCCCTCCCTCTCTCTACCCCTCCACTCGTGTCGCTCTCACTCTCTCTCACACACACACACACACGTGCAGGAAGCATCCAGTAAGAAACAGGAAAGTCACTCTTCACCGTGAGAGGGAGTTAAGCCCACGGTATACTTCTTCTGTTGACAACACATTGCAAAGCTCTTCCTCTGTGTGAGAAAGTGGGGGACTGGCTACAGTCCGTGTGAGCACCGCATTTGGCTCACGGGCGCTGTAGCATCCAAGACACAACTGGAGCTACGCTGAATATGCGATTATCACCAGTGAATTATATTAGAAAAATAACAACAATAATAATAATAATAATAATGATTCTTCTTTGGTTGGATTTTATATACCGTTTTCAGCTTTTGCCAGTATCTCCTGCCCGTAGTGAGAAAACCCATGTTAGGATGTGTGTGCTCAAGTGTGCTGCTGCACATTTTTCTTGCCCACCCATGGCGTACCAGCCACAGAGAACGGCAAGAAAGCAGAACCCATGTGCACACGTGCTCACACACCACAAACAGCTTTCATGCCACCGGCAGACCGGAGCTTTTACACCAAAAATAGAGCTGCCCACAAAAGAAAACTGGGGTTATTTACATACATGGAGACACACAAATGCATATGTGCATATTTGACCATTAGGGAGGCTATCTAGCCTGTGTACCTGTAACAACAACCACAATAGAAACAACATACAACCCAAAGCAGCTACAAGCAGCATTAACAGGAGTAAAATGACTACATGAGCAGCAGTTCGGTCACATCAGCTGTCTTTATGTCGTTTATTGTTTCGGCAAGCATTTGTAATAGTTACAATCAAATGGCCAACTTTAATGCCAATGGCGTCCTTTCTTTGTTCAAATATTTAAATTAATCAACAATATTAACAAATATGGAAATAAAACTCATTGTAGATGGAATTACTTCAACAACAAATCTGTAGTAAATACAGAAGAAAACTACTCTGCATGATAAACAGTTAAGATGATATGACAATAAGGAATATCTAAAGCTACCAAAAATAACTGTTGTGAATCTGGAGACAACCTATAGCTATCTTAGTACAGTAGCAGAGAGAGAGCACTTCTTATCCAGTGTCATATCTGCATTCCAACACCAAAGGCACTGTGTCTTGACAGCTAGTGGATTGATATCTGGGAGCTCAGCTGTCTGATGATGTTTTTCAAAGTTCTGTTTTTGGAAGACATGCGACTAGAATATGTTGATAGCGTAGACTATATTAAGATCAAACCACAAACGCAGTGAATACACTCCCCACATGTTGGTTCCTACCTTGGCAGCCACGATGCTGAGGCCCATGCCATTGTGCTTCTTCAGGGTTACCGTGACAACCTCCGGCTCCTTCCTCATTTGCTGCAATGAGAGAGACAAAAACAAACAAAAAAGGTGTGTGAAGACAGTCCTGGTCCAGAAACCACACCAGGAACCTCAGAGAAAACAGGAGCTTGGACGTTAGTCCTACAATTGCCACCAGTGTGGTCCAAGAGGGCTTCTAGAACAATCTGACAAGATCCCACAGCGTTCTCCACAAACCTTCCCTGCTGTGCTCAACTAAATGAGGCTTTGGAGAGCAGACAGACAGACAGAGAGACAGAGAGACAGAGAGAGAGAGAGAGAGGCATGCAGGACGGAGGGAGGGAGGGGAGAGAGAGAGAAGCTGAGGAACCTGTGGTCGCTGGAAAGAAGTCAAGAATGAAAGCCACATGGGCCTTGACTGGTGCCACGCACGCACGCACGCACACACACACACAGGCCCGAGTGCACACACGCACATTAAAAAAGGTCTGAAATACTGGGAAGCAGAGAGAGGTGGGGTTGAGAGAAGGCTGGAGGTGAGAGAGAAGTACTAACAGAGAGAGAAATAGAAGAGCTGACGACAGATGGAGGACACACACACACACACACAAAGAAAGAAATAGATTCCCACGAGAAACTACACTGACCCTGAACACTCAGTCACACAAACCAGCCACACACACACCCACCCACATCAAGTGTGTGTGGTGGTGGTGTCATTGTCTGATGTAGGACAAAAAACATACCAGAGGCGTGATCTCACTAGGGCGGGGCCCAGGACACAATATAACAATATAACACAACTAGGATGCCAATAGGGGTGATCCACAGGCCACATGCTTCTAGAACACACTGTCAGCTGTCTGACGTGTCCCGTGGAAACATGTTCGCTGCTGTTCAATGTAAACCACGTCAGTAACCACTTTGTAGGGATTTACATGGTCAGTCCCCCACACGAAAGCTGCATCAAAAAACACACGACACACGTCCGTATGTTCTCCAGCTCGTACTGCAACTCCAACTAAGGTCAACGTTTACGACGTTTTTAATCGGCAGGTGATGGAATGCAGCACAACGGAGGTCCCAGACCACAGTCAAATAATAACTTCAAATCAGACGTCTGTGGGGACCTAATGCATACTGATTATGAAGCTAACAGAGCACCATTGCTACCGGCCTTGCAGTGGAGAGACCGGCCATGTTAAACATCAATGCTCATCACTGTCTGCCTGACGGCCTACAATCAAGCTACTGTCTGTACAACTAGGGAACAGTGTCTATGTTAATGTGGAGCACTATAGACTGGCACCACACACCATTAAGCTCCACTCTGTCTCAGTGTGTGTGTCTTTTTGTCAAGGCTGGATTCATGCTAAAGCAGAATTGGGATAAACAGCCCAATTACAGAGGAAGTGGCTTTGTGTGTGAATTATGTATGTGTGTGTGTGTGTGTGTGTGTGTGTGTGTGTGCGTGCGTCTGCATTATGGTAAACAGAGGTCTATCATTTACTTCTCTCCACACACCAACTAAACGCTTTAGCAAAATTAGTGTTGAACTGTGTGTGTGTGAGTGTGTGTGTGTGTGTGTGTGTGTGTGTGTGTGTGTGGTCCCCCACCCCAGTTGAAGGCAGTGATTACAGTGACTTCAGAGGGGGTCATTTCACTTTAGTACACAACTATCAAGTGCGCACAGTCACTGTCGTGACATTAACTGACATAACAGGGTGTAGTTGTGCACATCTCTTCTGTCTCTGAAAGAAGAACTACTTCCAGCTTTCTCTCACACACACACACACGTGCACTGGACAGAAAGAGGTTCCATTCATATTTAGAGGAATAGGAACTACTTTATGCAATTCTCTGCGGTTTACAAGGCTGGCCAAATCACAGCGTCTCCTCTCAGCCCACGCTACAGTAAAACACACACTAGGGTCTAGCTCCAACCTACCATGTCAGCGCTGTCTGCAGCAGAGAACAGGTTGTCGCACTCTGCTCCTTCAAAGTGGATGGTCCAGGTACCGGGAGAGTGAGGGTGTGGGGTTAAATGACAGAAACCTGCGGGAATCAAAAAGCACAGCGGCTGACTCACACACCTCCTCCCACAGCTAAATCCACACCCTCCTCCTCCTCTCTGTGTGTGTGTGTTTGTTTAGCTAGCTCCCAGTGCACGGGTCAGTAGCAGTTTCACCTGGGACCCGCTCTTATCGGACGACATTCCACTGGCCCGACTCCATGCAGGCAAACAGTAACATGGCCAAGATGGAGGCACAAGCTTCAGTGTGTTACACAGCAGATATTCCACAGTAGTCTGGATCACGACCAGTATCGCTTGGCAGAAACAGTGTGGCTATGAGGATGAGCCAGATTCCTCAACTAGTTTAGCTACTTGAGTTGCAATGACACTTGGAACGCAAGGACATCCTACAGTTCTTGGGCATTTATGTCCATTTGCCACATACATTCCAACATTTGTAGCTTTTGGAAATTACTTTGGATTCATGAATTATATTGATTATGTGACTAGAATATATATACAATATATTCATATATATATATATATATATATATATATTGTATATAATACATATTTAGAGAGAATGTATCATTTCCATTCTACTAAAGTGTGTGGGCATTGTTGGAGCAACCAAAAACATTTATTTGTCCAAAACATGTAGCTATGTGTACAAAATGTCACATCTTTCTCTGGGACACAAAGCAGTTATAGGCTATAATTTACCATTATCATGGCTTCCTAAGACTGCACTCATTGTGCACTCAATTCACATTTTAATTCACCCTGACCAGCAGGGCTGTGTATTGGCAAGAATCTGTCAATACGATACATATCACGATACAGGGGACACGATAGGGGCCAATATATTGAGATATATTGCGATACTGTGAGCAAGGCGATATATTGCCTATACTGATATATTGCTATGACAGTATATTGCCTATACTGTCATAGCAATGCTAATGTTTGGCGCCGCTGCAAAAAAATAACAAACATGTAAAAACTTGCTCAGGGACAGACGGAAATAAGCTTTAAGCTAAATCTGGTAACAAGCATCTTTCCTTTCTTTTGAGGTTAATGTAATTTGTACATTGTCTCTTTTACAAATAAATTGAGTAAAGAAAAGGTACAGTAAAAGTATTTAAATTGATACCGTGATTTAGAGAAAGTGCAGAAATATCTTCTTACACCCCTATACCCTATGTGTTGGGATAAGGTTGCTGATCAGGCTACTTATCAGGACTGTGAGTGTGTACAGTTCAAGCTTAGTAATAAATCAGCCCAGTGGATTCTGCAGCATATTACCTTCTATATTTATTTATATATTCAGAGCCGATCTCTATCAGTAGCTGCCCAGTGTGTGTTGGAAGAGCGTGTACCTCGCTGCACCAGGGGGTCCAGGAACTCCTGGAAGCCGTTGGGCACATTGCGCACCACGTCGCAGGAGTAGCCATCCTCGGGCAGCAGGAAGGGCAGCTGCAGGTCTGGGTCCTCCTCCAGTTGCACCTCGCGCCCGTCGCTACGGGCCAGCTCATCTGCAGTGTTCTCTGCCACGCCTACTACGTGGTCTATTAGCTCCTGGCGCACGCACGCACACACACACGACAAGTCGGTTAAACTGTTGGGACCAGCGCTAGTCGGCACCATAAATACTAGTCGGTTAAACGTATTATTTTATTCTTCATTTCAAGTAGTGGCTCAGTCAATATCTCCTGCCTCAGCCTGCACATGAAACAGGCAAAACAATCTGTTGACACTGCGAGTGGAGTTGGTAGCGCTTGATTTTCCATGCGTTCATGGTTTCTGGTAGCAAGGGAAACTCTAAAAGCAGCATACGTTGATGTTGCCACTACGATAGCTCCGATCGCATAAGTCTACTCGGAGTTTAAGTTTAGGGTTAACAAGTTAAGCCTGATTGTGGTCAATTTTGACTTTTTTTTTGTATTTTTAGACTAGTCAACTAGTCTACTATAAAAATGTTGTTTAACCGACAGGGAAATTAGTCGCTGGGAACATCCCTACTGGCAACTGCCAGAAAAACATTTCAATTGTATTGAATTAGGTATGTAAAGTAAAAAAGTATGTTTAATAATAAATTATTATATATAGTATTTTTTATATACGTTTAAATGTAACATGTTTGTTTTTCACACTTTGAAGGTTCTCCTATGAACAGCGTTGCTAGGGCCATGCCCCAGAACGTTCTACGAACAGCGTTGCTAGGGCCATGCCTCAGAATGTGCTACGAACAGCGTTGCTAGGGCCATGCCCCAGAACGTTCTATGAACAGCATTGTGTGTGTCTGCTAGTGCGGCGGGTGAGTGCTGTGTGCCTTACAGGTGGTATGTAGGGCTCGTCAGGGGCACAGTGGTAGTTGCTCATCAGGGCGTTGAGCTGCAGGGAGTTGAGCTTGAAGCAGGTGTTGTGGATGTTCTGCACGTCCTGCATGGAGTACTTATCCATGGTCAGCAGGGTGGTGGCCTGTAGAGAACACACACACATCCAACCCGATGTTAAAATGGCCTGTATGGCTCATCTCTTCCTATACGGTCATACAGTACATTTACTGCAGCCAGGGTCAGTTCATTGTAACCAAGCTGAGCATTCATGACATGCACTAAAAACAAAGACGTGACAGTAAAATTACTTTTTTAATTTGTCTTAAATACAGCTAATAGTAAAATAGTCAACATAACTGTAGGCTGCTGAGAAACAGCTGCTGAGAAACGTCTTGGGTGTGTGGACCCGCTACCGCCCCCTACCTGCACAATGCGGCTGAGGTGGCAGTCAGCGGCCAACTCCAGGCCCTGCTTCTCGGCCCAGGCCTCGATGTGGCTGAGCTGCTGCCGCAGGATGGCCCCCCAGTAGTGGGAGCAGAGGCCCGAGTCGGCCTCCGTCACCAGCTTGTTGAACAGCCACATGTTGATGAAGTGGAACAGCTGAGAGAACAGCTGGATGGTGAGCGCCGCGTTGACGCGGCAACGCCGGAGCAACGACATGGCACCCGTTAATGTGTGCAGCACATCCTCTGGAGAGAGAGGGAAAGAGAGAGAATGAAAATAATTAAGAAACGGGTATGTTTTGGGGAATGTACTGATCGGTATATGAGGCATATGTTAAACCACATTGTGTTCTCATGTTATTCCATTATGGTTATGAGTTCTGCATGAGTTCATGATGCATGCATGTACCTATCTTGGGTCTCTGAGGGTCATGTTCCTCTGGGTCTTCCAGGAAGGCAGGCATGTAGTTGTTTAGGTCTGCTTGGAGACAGTGGACCAGGTATCTGGATGGACGCACAAGTGCACAGCATCTTCTGTTTACACCTCAACGTTAACATATACCACATATACTTTGCGTCTAACATGATAATCTCTAGGCTGGATAAACAATCACAAAAATGAATACAAACCTTAGTAAACACTTCAAACCGCACTGCTAATTTTAATGATGATTTAGAGTAACCAGAGTGTTCTGCGCGTTTAAGAGTACCCACTGAGGTCGAGTGTGGATCGGTAATGTCCCACAATCATTTTCAACTTAGCTTGTTAGACCAACTGCTGTCATTTCCTATAGAATAAAATGTGTTTGCAATTAGCTTGGGTGACATGCTGGAAGACAGCAGAGGCTAACATCTCATTATAAATAAGTGTACCTGACTTGACTAGAGGAGTTCCTGCAGTCAAACTAACATTAGCAGCCCTTGGCATCCACAGTGTACTGTTCTCCCTAAAGCAGCCAGCCACTCACTTGAAGGCCATCTGTACGAGGTGTGCCAAGATGTCCTGTGCGTCCAGTGTGATGCGACAGAGGTCTCTGTCCTGCTTTATGAAGTTGAGCAGCTCCGAGGCATTGGCCATCCAGAAAGCCAGAGCGCCCGCGATGTTCTTTTGCTTCTGCAACGCACCAATCACAGCCAAAACACAGACAAACAAACAAGGGGGAGGGGTTAGCGAGGAAGCAGCAGCCAAATCCACACTCCGGGGCGGGGTTAGCAAAGAAGGGGGTTTTGTTGGATCGGCAGCCAGAGGGAGCAGTAGTTACTCTCAGGAATAGACCTTGTGCCTTCCCTTGAGCGCATACACACTGAGAGGAAAATAAGGAGAGGCCAATGTCAAATCTAATTAAAAGACTAGATTAACTTTGATCACTCCACACACAGAGCAGGGAAGAAAGAGCCATCTCCAAAGCGCTGTGTATGTCAGGTGACATTACTGGCCAGTCCTTTTGTTCCGTCCTAGCCATGATTAGTCCTCCAGGTCCCCAGACATAGGTTCAAAACAACAGGCCTCTCCTAATAGACCTGCAATATATCAGTCCTACACATTAAACTACACTAGAACACACTTTACTGGCCGTATACCCTAGCAGCAGCATCAGCAGTGGCTTTTCTGGTTTGATAACAATATTTAGAATAAAGCTCACTAACCCCACCTATTAGACAGGAAATATAGCTGTTTTATGTTTAACATTAAATTCATCTCCTGTATCTTGTAACTCCCTCAGAACTGTGTCTAGCGGCACAACTGTAAAACAATCCTTTCCATAATATAATGTTAAACTGTTTTAAGTAGCCACCTATGAACCTTACTGACAAGCTAAAATGCAGCTGGTTCGATGATGAAAGCCAATTACAAATGAAGGTTACTTTAACCCCAGGGCAAATTGTTGATGATGGGGTATTCAACTACTGAAACACTGGAAATGCTCATCCCTAGAAAAGGCCTCAGAACTCTAGTGTCTGGTGAGCTGGTTGGTTAATATTCCCACCACTCAGAGCGCAAGAGAGGGGAGGATATCCCTGTATTAGAAAGAACAGAACAAATTAAATCAACATGTTGATGTCATATCTCCCTCTTTCAGACTGCCAGAGAGGAAATGCAAATGCATCCAAGACACTTAAAAATAAAACGTTCATAACAGACGAGCAGACAAAGCCATTCAATCAAATTAGGCCAAAGTAAAAATAAAAACAAACCGAGCAAAAGAACCAGAAAGGGGGAGGGGCTGTCTCTCATCCACAATGTCGAGTAGGACACACCACAAGGATGCCATAATTAAATAGACCAAGCCACAATCCAAACATGTCATTTTGGGGTGTTTAGTACCGAGCGGGTCCAGGAAGCTCAATGGCATTAGTTTGGATGATAGTTTATTATTATTATTATTGTTTTATATGTTGATGGAGATGAGGCGGTGTTGTTGCTGCTTAGTTTCCGGCTGTGGGAGGAGGGATTACTTGGCTGTTTCATGTTTTGTTTTTTGGAGTTCTGTTAGAACAGAGGACAAGCAGTAGCAGCAGCGGCAACAATGGAAGCTGAACAGAAGAACAAGACTGCCATAGGTAGAACTGAGAGAAAAGAGAGAATGGTAGAAAGACATTGTAGGACACCGAGGTAGATCGGGCGTAAACGAAGCCAGAGATTGTTGCCAATGAGAGAGAGAGAAACAATGAGGTAGGTGAGCCGGTAGCCATGGCTGCGTGGTGTGCTATCCTACCTGGTCCTCTTCAGGAATCTCCTGGATGGAGAGAGAGGAGGACGTAGGAGGGAGGAGAAGGAGAGAAGGAGAGGGGGAAGAGGGGGAGGGGTACGTAACAGGACAAGAGCGATCACATCAACAGCTACGGTATGGACACAGCTACCTAACACACACACACACACACACACACACACACACACAGACTAATAGACGCGGTGTGCCGGCTCGTGCACGGATAAGACAGACTGGGCTGGATGAGGAAGGGGTGGTGGGATTCATTTAGAGGGAGGTCATGGTCCTTTCATGCTACCGACTTTTATATTTGCGCAAGGCGGTTCACTTGTATTTGACATGTTTTACAGAGTGTGTTAAATCAAAAATGAATTAACACAGGACAGCACGGTCTTTAGAGACGAGTGTTAATCGCTGGGACATTCTGATATACATGGACACACTAAAGCTGGAAATGATTGCCAACACATGTGCTCGTCTTATGAGAGAGGACTCCAAACATAAAGTCTTACGCTGGGATGAGGCCATGTCCTGACACTGTGGAATTAATCTCCCCACAACCAGAATGGGAGATGTACTTGCATATGTCAAGCAGGGTCAAAACAGAGTTATCTGCCAGCTAGACTAACACAAGTTAACAAAAAAACTAAGGGCATTTAGGTTTTTATTGGACCACGGTGGGATGTATAAACCTAACTTGGTTTCAAAACAACTGTAATGGAGAAAGACAAAAAGAGACTTTGGGAAGAGGGAGAAGCAGACGCAGGGGTCAAATGAAATGCAGAAGGCACCTGGTTGGGTTTTCTTCTCAATACATACGCCAAAACGCAATGACAACTTTCGGCTTTAAATTACAACATTACAGCCTGATGAGCGCCTTCCTCTAACGCTTTGATGCTTTGTTTAGCAACCCAGTGGTGGTTTAATAGAAAGCGTGTGACGATTATAACTCCTACATAACCTCATTTGGTTGGTGCTATTAATTGGCACAACACAAAGAGAAGAATTATGTTATTTCTCAGAAGAAACTCACTTTAAAACTAACCACTAAACCAGTTCATCATAGCGTTAACATATTCACAACAGACTGGTCAGTGATATACTATGGAGGAGGTCGGTCCTCAGCGAGGACTTTTTTGTAATGTTTTCATTTATTTGTTTATATCTTAGGCGACATGCTAAAAGAACATTAAACATGTCGATCATACCCTGCTGATAAGTCTCTGGGCATTAACTAACATGGTATACATCTAGTTTGGAGAGAAGGCACATTGACATAGCATTAGCTTGCTACTATAATCTTGTTAATGTAGAAAACGTTCATTTTGTGTTGACCACAATGCATGCTGCCCTGGCCTCCAATGTAAATTAGATAGAAGCACAAATAAATGACCAATGAATTGTGCCCATCTGGTCAATAATTCTAACATAAACACACAAACAATGAGTCTTCAGCGATGGCTGAGTGAGAATGTGCCGTTAATTAAAGTGCACAAACACACCAAAAGAAGCACTAAACGCGTGACTCACCTGGATGACTCCTTCCATCATGCTCACCATCTTGGTAACGATGGCGACGACCTTGTGCATCCTTTCTGAGGGCGAGGCGTCCGGCTTGTAGCTGGGGGAGAGGACAAAGCGGCAGGCCATGTAGAGCACGTACGTAGGAGACAGCTTGAAGTGGACCGTGGAGCTGTTGGTGTAGTTGATGATGGCCAACAGGAAGGCATCTTCAGCTGGATGGACCCAAGACACAAAGCATGTATACAGTTACAACAGTTCAACGTGTTATTAGTGTAGCCTTGAATCACAGCAACAACTATTAAAACCACTTGACACACAAAAGCAAATGCTATTCCTAATGCAAGTCATCCAATAATTACCCTTAACTGTACTTCTAGACAACATATTGATGTATAGCATGTTTGAAAGACCATAAAATAGGTTTTATTAAAAGGCCACGCAGTGCATAGCTCTCCCCACCGCACTGCATTATGGAAAGGAGCCACACCACTTGGCGAGCAATCAACCCCTGCCATAAGTTAAGAAAACACAAATACACACTGAACTCCAATGTGTGAACCGCACACATGCCCATAGTCTAAATAGACTGTCTCTAATGTCCACAAACAATCCTGTGTGAAGAGAAAGAGCAAACTAGTAGAATTGCTTGAAGCAATAGAGAGATGGATGAAAATAGGCCCACACCTACGATGAGTGAAACGAAAGATAGAAAACAATGCTACAACATTTTTTTCTTGATTTAAATTAATATAGTCCAGCCAAGATGACCTGAGTGTGTATAAAATGGAGGCCAAATCTGGTAAATACTTTACTTCCATTGATTTGTACTTCCAACACCCCCCTCTATACACCCACAACAATCTCAGTTAAAGGTGCGATGTGAGATGAACTACAACTTAAGATAGACAGTGCAGGTCTTGGCAACCCAGATGTTTAAACAAACACTGATACTGTACACTAGGACATAAATTAAGTCATGTCATCTCATATGGCAAACAAATGCAAACACAATAGAATACCATGCCCTAAATAGGAATCTAAATGGAAAGTGATTTGGGCTGTACTAGATTACACCAGATATAGTGTATATAAAAGAACAGACGATTTATGAATACTGGATGTAGTCATATTAAGGAACTTAAATAAAGAAAACAAAGACTAACAAGAAGTGGTTGAACGCTGGAGGTATTCATCATTTAACTCAGCTAATACAGCAGAGGAGACCGTGGACAGTTTAGAAGGACGCCACTGTTACAACAAACAGAACTTTACTCAGACCACCCAGAGCAGAGCAACCCCACCCAGGACTACATCCATCCATCCATCTTCATCCGCTTATCCGGAGTCGGGTCGCGGGGGCAGCAGCTTCAGCAAGGGACCCCAAA
>JAODTR010000017.1:49417-67601 GCA_025399935.1 Amblyopsis rosae
AGGATTCTTTGACGAAAGCAAAGTTTGAAGGACAAAATTATTTCAAATAAAAATCATTATTTCTAACCTCGTCAATGACTTGACTATATTTTCTATTCATTTTGCAAAACATTTGAGGAAAGAATGTGTGAGTTTTCATAGAAAACATGAAACTGTCTGGGTGACCCCAAACTTTTGAACGGTAGTGTATATACATACGTATATACACACACACATATATATACACACACATACATATATATATACACACACGTCATATATATACATACACATATATATATACACACATACAGATATACACATACACATATATACATATACACACACAGATATACATACACATACATACACATACATATATATACACACATACATACACATATACACATAGATACATATACATACATACACATGTATATACATACACATATATACATACGTATATATACATACACATATATATATATACACATATACACATACATATATATACACATACATACACGTATATATACACATATACACACATATATGCACACATACATATATGCACACATACATATATAAACACATACATACATACGTATATACACATACGTATACATACATATATACATACACACATATATACACACATACACACATATATACACACATATATATATACATACACACATATACACATATACATACAGATATATACATATACATACACACATATATATACATACACACATATACATACATACACACATATACATACACATAGATATATATATACAGACAGATATATATATATATACATATGTATATATACGTACACATATATACATATATACACACATACATATACACATACGTACACATATACATACGTATATATACACACACATATATACATACACATACGTATATACACACGTATACATACGTATATACACACATACGTATATACACACATACATACACATACACAGATATATAGATACATACATACAGATATATAGATACATACACATATATATACATACACAGATATATATATAGATACATACACACAGATATATATACATACACATATATACATACAGATATATACATACATATACACACAGATATATATACATACACACACACACACATATATATACACGTATATACACATACATATACGTACACGTATATACACACATATACATATACGTACATATATACACACATATACATACATACACACACACACACGTGCACACACACGTATACATATATACACACACACACACATACGTACATATATACACGTATATACATACATACATACATATACACACACACACACACACACATTTTCCACATTGGTAACTGGGATTCCCATATACTTTGCTGATGGCATATTCCCTCTTGATACATTTACCACCACTAAATAGTCTCTACTTAGGTTAAGTTACAATTGATTATCTCCTAAAAACAATAAAAATAGCATCCAAAAGGCACACGGAACACAAATGACATCTAAATTAAGTCCCACGCCCTCTTCATTGATGTTTTTATGGTTAACATACATTTGATAAGACTACTGACCTAAATGTGTAAGAGCCCTTCAATTACATTTATTTACAGCAAATACAAAAGCTCTCATACACATTTAAAGCAGTCACAGAACACTTTGTAGGACCTTAAAAAAAAAGTAGGCATGAAACTTCAAACAGCTGTCAAGATAAAACATCTCAAAAGACCAAAACGATCCTTAAAATGTTAAGACACCATCCATATAAAATACACAGGTTTTCACAGTGTGTTGATTTACCCAATTTCCATTACATTCAACTGTATAGACAACAAGGAAAACAAATCCTGCAGTTCCCTTATACTGACATGAAAAATGTAACAACAGCAGTATACAAACATACAGTAATGTTAAAATAGTTCTGTTCCTTTTGTTTACAAAGAACAACCTGCATACATATTGGTAAGAAAGCCTGTCCTACTTAGAGGGCTCATATTTAAGAGTAAGCTGATTCATAAGATGGATAGGGTGACAGTAGGATGACAGGGGTGTTATGTTCTCATTTTCAACTTCTCTACAATCTAAAAGAATCCTAAAAAAGGAGAAATATGTCCATTTGAACAGGAATATATGCTAGTTCTATAAGACTCTTATCTCCCCAGTACAGTTGCAAGCAGAGCCATTCGAATGTACATGCCGTTTTCCGCTTGACGGAAATATGCTGCCCGTGGATCTGTGTCAACATCCGCACTGCAAAAACAAACATACAAACAAAACATTTAAGCAAAGCCCACTGTGATAAATAGGCTAATGCAACATTTTCTGTTTAAAAAGCTGGACCGAAAAATGTATAAAGACCACAAATGGCATTCAACTGATACAAAACATAATACAGTTACAATACAGGCATATAAATAGGAACAAAGTAGGAATGCACACACTCAAGCTTCTGTGACCTTGTGTGTAGATTAAGTTAACAGCATCAAATAAATGTAGCGATGCTTACCTAATTTCATTCACTCTTGGAAGCGGATGCATTACCACCATCTTCCTTTTAGCAGCAGTCATGATGTGTGGTGTGAGGATAAACTGGCCAAAACACTGAGAAAAGCACGCCAGAGATACACAACAGTTCTTATGAATATCTGAACAAGCTCTGTGTAATGTAATATCTCACACACTTTCTCCGCTATGATTTACACACTTCCCACAAAATGCCGGCAGATATTATCAGCACAAAGCATTTCCTTTAATATTACTTGTTAATGTTACAACTATTTTAACATGAGAGTGGATTAAAGCGGGCCCACTCCGCTCCAGCAATGTTTGCAAGCACTAGCAGCTGCTGCTTACAGCATGGTACTCCTCTTCAGAAGCAAAGCGCTCCTTCTGGATCCTGGTCATGTAGAGGACATCTGTGTCGGGCAGGGCCTCTTCGATGCTCTCAAACTCCTCCTGTGAGCAGGAGCAGACGCAATGTCTCATCAGTTCCCGTGGCAGCTCGCCGCTCCCACCTGATACGGAGGCTCGCCACCTACCTGCTTGATGCCCTTGGAGGCCACAAAGTCGATAATCTCCGGGGGCATGAGGAGGTTCTTGGGGGCCACGTAGCGCAGCGTGATGCGGTACTGGGTCAGCATCTTGGCCAGAGAGTGGACCGTGCGACCATGTTTGAGGTCCCCCACCATAGTTATCTGACAGGAAATGGACAAGGCACAAACAGAATTTATGAGTAAAAAAAAAAAAATGTAAACAAAGAATTTGGACAATGTTGGCATTATCGTAATTATACCAATATGAACATTACACTGCTACAGCAAAACGCATCTTAAATTTGCCAATAGGAACCTCTGTACACTAGCAGAAAATACAGTATTATAAGCACCAGCATCTCAGACTAAAGAAATGCTTTATGGGACACAGACACAAACACTTGGCCATTCTCTAGGTGCTCAGGAAGCAATTACTCAACTAAATCTTCCCATAGATTATAGCCGTTTGCTGCTACATTCATGTTTAAAATACCATACACAGCAAATAAAAATGACTGGAAGCGTCACAAAATACATGAGCAGTCATAGCGCCCCCTGCTGCTCACCGTCATGCCGTTGACCGTGCCCAACTCCTCCCTGATGGTGAACACGTCCAGCAGGGCCTGGGTCGGGTGCTCGCCCACCCCGTCTCCAGCGTTGATGACTGGCTTACGGCAGTGGCGCGATGCCGTCTGAATGAGGGAGGATGAGGTTACTTAAAGGCAGGCCAGAGCAAGGAAGCTGCGCTACGATGGGCAAAATAAAAGGAACAATGCGGAAAAACCATGAATCAGAGCCAGCCGACCATGGATGTATAAGGAACTATAAACAACAAATAATTTAAATGGGCTAACATATGTGAATTAAAATGCCTGCACCTGCCTGTTTTCCCCACATTCTGGAGCACGGAGATATAGATAAACATGCAGTGTGCGGCCCTCCAGGACCGTAGTTGAATAGCCTTGCCCTACATGGCTTTTCTTGTACGGAGATGCACACAGTTTATACAGTTTCTGTACCAAGGTCATATTATAAATAAGATAAGTATAAGAATGTAATTTTCCCATAACACACTTAAAAGAACAGTTCCAGCAAAACCCACAAAGCAGAATAACAGAAGTGTCAATCAAGCGGGGTGTGTTCACACCTACACCGTCCCGTGACCTCAAAACAACAGCTTCGCGGGTCAGGAGAGGAAGAAGAGCTACCTCTACGGCGCCGGGCATGGGGTGTCTGAGCACCAGGACGTCGGCGTAGCAGCTCATGGTCTGGACCGAGTCGGCCAGAGACTCTCCCTTCTGCGTGGAGGAGGTGGCCTCGCTGAAATGGACCACGGAGCCACCCAGGCGCTGCATGGCCGATGAGAATGAGCTGCTGGTGCGGGTGCTCACCTCGTAGAACATGGAGGCCATCACCTTGCCCTGGGGACGCAATGTGCAATATTAATAAAGATGATTATTAGTTACTTTTGTTCCATTAAAAAAGTATCACTACAAAAATGTGTGTGTATTGTTACTCAATTATTTTGACCATACCAAAAACACACGCATTGAAATACACACTTCCCACGGAATTTTTTAATGAGCCAAGACATACAGATAGCAAAAGAGACATCCATGTCCATGCACCTCCACATAACATAATATTGTTAACATTAACGCAAACATAGTTTTTCTATTTGAATTAATGTATTTCATCAAGAAAGAAACGTACAGTATATCGCTGGGTCATAACTCATTTACAAACTGACGGAACACAACCACAGCTGGGACTCCCCATACGGAAGCAGAATGAGCAGTAGACTGAGCGAGCAGAACCATAAGAAGGAACATACTGTTTGGTCAGACTACTGTACATGTCAAATCAAACTACGGCAATGTGTTTGGTAGCATTACTATCACAGGCGAGTGTATCCCTAGTTTGCTCTCATTTGACATTTGTGTTGTTTACCCCAAAACATCCTGAGGTGTCAATCCATACCACCCCCCCAAACACACACACACACACACATATATAGGAAGATGACCAACCTTCAGAATGTCCAGACTTCGTTCTTTCTGTACCATCAAACGCAGGGTATGAGCAACATTAAAGAGGTGGGATATCTGTAAAACAGAGACGGACAAACTGTAACGCAAAAAGAATGCAAGATAGTCCATTGAGAGATTATTAACTTGAGACTGAGGAGGTGCTCTCGCCTCGACTAACTTTAGTTTAGACTTCGACTTTAAGCAGAGAAGAAAGGAGACACATCTAGAATTGACTGTTCATGTGTGTACAATCCTACCATAGGTCTTATTAGGCTTATTGTGTACCTGCTCCTTGCTGAACTGCCTGACGGTCAGTATGTGCTGCCCCACCAGAGCGTGGAGCAGTGGGGACGTCTGGAAGTGGGTGACAGCGGTGGGCTGACCTGGCATGGCCTGTGGGGAGAGCAGTCTGGACAGTGGGGGAGGGTGGCTGTACGTGTCCCCACTAGACCCCACTGCATGGACCGTAGGCTCTACAGGAGACAGAATTAACACTGTAAGTGTCCCCACTAGACCCCACTGCATGGACCATAGGCTCTACAGGAGACAGAACACTCTTGATTAAATTATTTTAACTCAGATACAAACTGGATACTATCAAATTAAACGAAAAACACTAACCAGGAAACATAATAAAAATGCTTGCTACAGTTTGTGGAGTTATGATTTCTTCTCTGTAACATCTTAAGGAAACAAAGTGTAGAAAGTTCCAGTCTATGCGTGCTAATACCTATGCGTGCTATGATGCTAATACAAGACAAGGACATAAATGCTACACGACGACAAAGATTCAGCAAACCTTCAATTGTTCTCCTCAAAGATCTCTCCTTTGCCTCTTCAAGGGCTGGGTTAAGAAAAGGCAATTAGAAGATGTCTGTGGCAAACGTAAACACCATGCTGAACATATTCATGACTAGAGCCATATTCATATTTGCACTAAAAAGAGAAATTCTAATGAACTGAAATACAATAGTGAAAACCAAAATAAAACACGTCCTGAAAGCATTCTCAGCTACAGATGTAGTTAGTGATTACGACAACACATTGTGCCATATCGATGTTGATAAGATAACAAACAGAGCAAAATTATTCCAACCACAGCAAACCAAACAAGCCAATAGGGTGGAAGCGGAGCATTGTGGGTTCTGTAGTACCTGGAGGCAGGCCGGGATCGGAGGCTCTGTGTATGCGAGGCGGCAGCATGTAGCGGCCGTCGCCTGTGGCTCGACGGGGGCTGGCGGCACGAATACGAACCGCTCCGTCGCGAGGGGGCGTGGGACGCGTCTGCTCAGGGGTCTGGCGTAAACAAGAACCACAAACACACACGCGCCGTTAACAAGACTATCTACAGTAAAGGCTTCTGTGCCGATAGCGAAGCGTTTTGCCACAAGGAAGCCAGCCCACTGCATTATACTGTAGTATATACACACCAGTTGTGTGTGTTGTACTAGTGGGTCTTTGAATGCCTCAGGAGATGGCATTGCGTTTGTAGGAGCGGGCCACGTTTTCACATCCTCTCCGTAACCCGGGGGAACCAGCACCTGACAGACACAGAACATGCGCATTAACCACACATACGATAGATGCTCTGCCTCAGAGCCCCAGGTACGCATCTGTGTGTGTGAGCCTACCTGGCCATCAATGTAAGCCACCTCTCCTCTGAGCACCACGCGGAGGACCTTGCCTCGCACCTTCATGCCCTGGAAGGGCGTCCACTTGGACTTGGTGAACTGCATGGCCTGAGGTATGGCCCACTCATGCTCCAGATCCACCTGGCAGGCAGACAGACAGAATAGGGATGCATTAGGTGAGGCGTTCACCAGGTGGGTGACCAGTGTTATGGCCGTGTCTTCTCTCAGGGCACCTCTACGTAGGTGTTCTCCTGGGCGGGCAGGGAGAAGATCCTCCGGGGGTTGTCGTAGAGGCGCCTGACGATGTCGTCCAGGGTGAGGCGGCCGTTGCTGACCGCGGTGAGCAGCAGCGGCAGCATGGTCTCCAGGCCCGGGTAGCCAGGCGGGGCCTTGGCGCCGCTCTTCTCCTCCGCCGAGTGGGGGGCTGCGACACAGGAAGGACCACACATCACTGTGACACTCGCAATCGAAGCAGCCATACATCTACATCTACCTGAGGTTGGTAGAGATGTATTCCCCTCCCCCAATTCAAAATTAGAGTATTTCAATAGATTGTCTACCTGAAAACAACCGTCTCAACAGACATGCGTCAATTGGCCACATGGGCGGCTGTAACAAATTGGGTAGAGCGGGGTGACAGGTGATCCAGGAGCAGCTGTTTGAACCCCGCTAAGTCCTCACCAAGAGTCAACGTGTCCTTGAGCAAGACACATAACTAACTGCTCCCGGTGGTCAGGCGGAGCCTTGCATGGCGGTCATCACCATTGGTGTGTGAATGTTTGAATGGCCGGAAGGTTGGAAAAGTACTGTATACACAGTACAATCAAGAAAACCTGTTGTTTTTCTTGATTAAATTAGAATTTGGTGACAGTTTGATTATGAGTACAGAAACTAAGCAAGCTGTCAAACTGAGAAAAATGGCTCCAAAGTTTTTTTAACTTGTCAGTTATGTAGTTTCTGCAATTTGTAGACATTTTTCTTAAAAACAGAATGAACTCTTTGAACTTTGTCACCAGATAAAGCATACATCAAGAAGTTCATTTTTAGTAATAACTTGACCAGTTATGTAGTTACTGCGGTTAGCCTTTGGACGGCAGTAGGGTTGCACATTGAGACACTTAACTGCTGAACTGGGTAACTACTGGCCACAGAGATGGGAGAGAGGTCCATGTTGTTGATGTGTGTGCGCTTAACCCCTCCCTCACCGTGATCAGTAGCGAAGCAGTCGATTATGTCCAGGTTTTCCCAGAGGGCCTCCATGTCCTCGCGGGTACCCAGCATGGGCCGCACCTGTGCCTGGCCATGGCCGATCTCCTCCACGTCGTCCTCGCACAGGAACAGGTGGTGGGGGGCCACCTCGCACGTCACCTGGATGCCCTTCTGCTTGGCAGCCCGGATGATGAGGATCTACAGAGAAAGCGCACGTCGGTGGCCGTGGGATGATCAAAACAATATCCCTCCGCCGAGCCGCCTCACACATTGAAATGCCTCACAGACACAGAGATCGACATGGTGCGCGGCCAGTAATCCTTGACGCCTCACCTCCTCCTTCTTTGCTATGTGGCAGATGTGGACAGGCCTCTGGTAGAGCTGAGCCACCATCAAAATGGCCGCCACCGTTTGCTTCTCAGCATGGGCTACGATGGGCATCTGCTTGGGCCACTTCTCAAAGTGCTACACAAAAGGAACACCATCAGAAGACCATACAGAGTGGCAGATGCCACTACTGACTTTCACAGAGTTGTGAATGACTCAATAAAAGAACCACAAGTCTTGTTGTCCTACCCTACCTCCATCCAGAGAGAAACGTTGTCCATCTTGAGCGTGGAGTAGGTGTCGTTGAGGTACATCTTGAGGCCTACCGCCTGGCTGGCGATTGAGGGCAGCACTGCAGCGTTATCAGACGCTGCGCCCACATACAGGGCGTAGTCACAGCGGCAGCCTGCCTTCGCTAGCTACGTGGCAAACGGGAGAGGCTACGTCACCAGAAACGTCACGGAGGGAAGGCTGACAACAAGACAAACTGTACCTTCTGGACCATGGCCAGTGTGCTGGGGTCCGTGACGGAGGGGGTGGTGTTGGGCATGGCACACACCATGGTGACCCCTCCAGCCAGGGCTGCCGCTGTGCCCGAGGAGAAGTCCTCCTTATGGGTGGCACCGGGCTCACGCAGGTGCACGTGCACGTCGATAAGACCTGCCACGTCACAGAGCACGTTCACGTGTGTGAACTCAAGACGTCACTTGAGATATGGGCCATTTAAAGTGACTTTTGCCACTAGATGGCACACACGTGTGAGGGTTTTTCTTTTGATCAAACATTTAACAAAATTCTCAGATACAGATATCAAGTTGGCTTAAAACATGCCATCTGCGTCTGTTACCTTACCTGGCAAGCGGACTAGCTTCTGAGATGTCATGCTGTCAATATGGGTCTTCACCGGCGGGCTGCGGCCAACCTGACGCAATGCCTACGCAAGCACACAAATGGTTTGACACTAAGATAGCAACATTTCCACCTGTACTTGAGACACATACAAAAACTCATACAAACATTTTACATAGAATGTAATCATAGGGGATGAAGGCATTCTAACCCTATATTTCAAGTACAATATACATTGTTTTGACCATTTCTTTCTATGAATCACATATCCAAGATTGGTTGTGTTGCTTTCATTTTCATCCTTTAAAAATGGCCGACCTGGACGAAGAGCTTAGTGCACTTGATGTCGATGATTAGCGGTACAGAGTAGTCGATGGCCATGCGTCTGGTCCGGTAGCCTTTGGTGACGAAGGAGGAGAGACGGCGCCCCCCGCTGTTCCTCATGGACAGGTTAATTACCAGATCGAAGTGGTTCTCCTCCAGGTAGCCCATGATGCTACGCTGCTTCTCCTTAGTGGGACAGCCGCCGTCTTCCTCCTCGAATGGCCAGTCCACTGCCTTCACCTAGACGGAAGAAGAGGAGGAAATGAGGGCGACATAAAGAGGGCAAAAAAAAAAGTTGTTGGGGGAGGCAAGTTTTATGACAGCGCCACACAGTGGCCATGTGACGAGCAGGCTTGCATGTACCTTGACTCCATGTTCGGTGTAGAAGTCGGCAGTGCCCAGACTAGCATACAGGTCGTATCCCAGACTCTCTAAGGCCTGGACTGTTGGAAGCAGCTCGCTCTTGTTCTGAATACACAAAAACAATAAGTTGGCTCATTTGTAGAGAGGCTGCCTGCCTGGGTGAATTTATTTTATGGGCAGGATGGTCAAGTGGTCTGGGTGTTTGACTCCCATCCCGGAGGGTTTTGGGTTCAAACCCCGGTGCTGACCTACCTGTAAGCATCCTTGAGCAAAATGCCCAATCCACTAACTGCTCCTGGTGGCTGGTCACACCGTGCATGGCAGCAATCACCATCGGTGTGTGAATGTGTGTGTGAATGGGTGAATGTGAGGCAAAATACTGTAAAGCGCTTTGGATAAAAGCGCTATATAAATGCAGTACCGTAGACTCACGGTATTCCGGACAGGATCGGACGTCCGCCGATTTTAATTGAGGCTCCAACGAGAACCAACGAAGCTAGTTAATCTGATTGCATCACTGTTGCCAGAATGGGCTTGGCAACATTTTCATCTTAGACTGACATGCTTTTGGACCAATAGTATTTGTTTAATCAAAGAAAATTGACCGCTTCCACCACTGTACAGAACACCATGACCAGCTCACGGTGTTCCGTTCTTCAATGCTAACTCTGTAGCGGTTGGTTCTCGCCACCAGGCACCGCTCTTTCCAACGCTTTATACAACATATTTAAACATGTTTTACTGACAAACATGAACTCAAGACACTTGCAGTATACTTACTCTACATTATAGTAATTAGTTTGATGTAATTTAATACATATTTATTGATTTTTGAGCCAAGGAAAAGTGACGCGACATGACAGTCTTTTGTTCGAAAAATGTTAGCTACAAAATTTTTTTTCCACAAACATCGTTTTTTTATAGTTTTATTTGTTTGATACTTACATTTGTTATTCTCTAATTTAAAAGTTTGTAAGTTGTTAAAATAAGTTATAAAACGCTTTTCCCCGTATAAACTAGTTCATCCCATAGAACTCCATTCATATTTGTCTCTCCCGGCGCCATTTTAAAGCCTGCTGGGTGGAGCTTCGGTACTAACCTGTCTAAACGAAATATCAGATTGTAGTCAGTGTGACTTGGCTGAAAGCAGGAGAAAACACACTCTCTACCAGTATTCATAACATTTTTGACCGTGACGTAATTTGATTTCTGTGACGAGTTTTACATCAAGTGTCCGGTACACTGCGAGTTAAAGTGTAAACAGAACACCGCGAGTCTACGGTACATGTACTTTGATAAATTACACACAACCCCCGTTTGAGTCAACACTGCAGTCGACTCAAGCTTTGTACCTCTAACTACAATAAACAGTAGTTGAGAACACAGTTATTTTCAACAGAATCCTTAGTATAGATTAACCCCATATAGTGTCCAAAGTACCTTATAACTGCCGATGGAGAGCAAGATGTTATTCTTGGGGATCTTGAAGCCAGTGGAGAGCATGGCCTTGAGATAGGCCTCGTAGCGGTTCTCCCCAAAACAAGCCACCTCCCCCGTGCTGGTCATCTCCACCCCCAGGACCACGTCAGCCCCCGCCAGCCGAGAGAACGAGAACTGGGGGACCTAGACAAGATATATGGAGGATCGGAATCTTGCATTATAGCTTGGGGCGTTGCTTTGACTTCACACATGCAATACATCGTTACTGTGGGGAGAAAAGAGAAACTAAAATAATGTCTATGATAAATGGTATAAAAAATAAATAAATAAATAAAATAAATAAATAAATAAAAGGGAGAGTGAATCATCGTCGCCATAGACGGGAAACGCATTCATGGGATTGACTGACCAGCTTGGCGACCTAGTTTACCTTGACGCCTACGATCCCCTTTCCTCTCATCAGGCCTACAGGCTCCACCTCCACTCCCATGATGAGCTGGGTGGCCATGGCGACCAGGTCCACGCCAAGGGTCTTGGAGACGAAGGGGAAGGAGCGGGAAACGCGAACGTTGCACTCGATCACCTTTAGCTGGTCGTCCTGCGAGAGAGAGAGAGTTCTCAAATGCTGCTCAGCAGGGGAGTACGAAAATATCGATACACCCGAGTATCATGATATATTGGTTTGTGATACTGTATTGGTTTTCGAAATCATGGTATCATTTAAATGTTTTACTCAATTTATTTGTAAACAGGGACCATTGTACATAATACATTAACTTCAAAAGAGAGGGAAATATGCATGTTACTAGATTTATCTTAAAGCTCATTTCCATCTGAGGTCCCTGAGCAAGCATTTGTTATTTTATGCAGCGGCGCCACACATTAGCATTGCTATCGCCTTGCTTACAGTATGACAATACATCAAATCGTGGCCCCTGTATCGTGATACCTATCGTACCGCCAGATTCTTGGCAATACAAATTATACAGAACTTCTATAAGCCAACGACCTGTTCCTGACCTTAGCGATGAGCTGCAGGTTGAAAGGCCCAGTGACCTGCAGCTCCTGGCCGATAGCGTGGACGATCAACTTGATGCGCTCCATGGTCTTATGGTTAATGTCCTGGGGAGGGGTCACTAGGGTGGCGTCCCCAGAGTGCACACCTGCGTTCTCCACGTGCTCCGACACGGCGATGGCCATCACCACCCCGTCACAAGCCACAGCGTCCACGTCGATTTCCTGCGGGGCAAAGGATCCGTACCAGGTCACTGGTTAGAATGCAGCCAGCTGTTTATTCTCAGACTAAGGGTAACCACTTATCATGTGCATGAGTAGTTTGTCGACACGAGAAGTACTAGTTTGTATGACTTATATCAGCAGAAGGTTAAAAACACTGGCCAAAAACATGTTAATATTATAAGAGCCATTTAAAACAGTTAATTACATTCTTCAATGAATAGTTTTGTAAATGCTGCTGAAATGTGGCATTTTGCACCAGTAGAAAACTAGATTAGATTTTTTCAGATAATGTTGAACCTGGATTACAATGTGCTTGACTGCTTTTTTACTTTTATAGCAGTCTTCTTAGAAAAGTGTTTAAAATGTCAGGGACACTTGTTGTCAAGGAACATCCCTAGTAACCACAGGTGTAGCTCCTAATGTTAATTATGGGCCTATTGCATTGTAATGCCAGTGCACCCGTAAAAATAAAAAACCCAACTAAAGGCAGGGTGGGTCAGTCAGTCTGGAGAACGCTTGCTATCTTGCTAAAACAATGTGTTGAGTGGCAAACTCTGAAACACATTGTGAAGCAAAGTGTAGTGCTACGGCTTTGTTGATACGAACGGTGTTCGCCACTTTGTTTTATGTTCCTATTTATATAGCCAGGGCTGTGTTGCAGTGTCAGATTATTTTTCCAAACGCACAGAACGGTAAGATACCAAATGCAAGGAGATATTTGTTGAATTTGACAAAGTTAATTAGCTTACAATAAGCTTGCAATTGCTGACTATACCTTTAAGTGACATAGCATGCAATTAACATCGGTGTGCTGGCAGCTAGACCAGCACAAATTAATGGTATTATGAGTTTATCTCTACGGTAACAACCCTGAAAAGCATGGTCCATACAGCATACATTTTAGTATGTACACCGCACAAACAGCGTCTGTGCACGTGTGTCTCACTTTGGCCTCGTGTATGAACTTGGAGATGACCACAGGTTGCTCCTTGGACACGGCTACCGCGCTGCTCAGGTACTTCTCCAGGTCGCTGTCGCTGTAGGCCACGTTCATCGCAGCGCCGCTCAGCACGTATGAGGGTCGCACCAGGCACGGGTAGCCCACCGTTTCACAGAAACTCATGGCTGACTGCACACACAAACACACACATGGCCTGAGAGTCAGCGCTCAAAACACCAAAACAAGGCAAAGCAATATATCACTAACACAACAAGTTACAAACCATTTAAACAACATTTTGAGACAAAGACAGCTCCTACCTCGGTATCAGACAGCTCCTTCCAGCGAGGCTGGCTGATGCCTATGGTGTCCAGCATACGGGAGAACTTGAAGCGGTTCTCGGCAGAGTCGATGAACTCGGGGGACGTCCCCAGGATGCGACACTGTTGCCTGTGCAGCGCCATGGCGATGTTGTTGGGCAGCTGGCCTCCCATCGACAGGATCACCCCTTCAGGGTTCTCCATCTCATAGATGTCCATCACCACCTGGAATAGACGGGTCACAACAGCACGGCCTGGTTAAATCAAGAAACGTATTCACGTCTTCTCAACTCATCAGGGAGACACATCTACAAGTTGTTGGAATTTCAGCACAGCACATTTAAGCTCTGGATTTGCCTCGCCAATCAAAACGTCCTCATTTGTGATGGTAATACCAGCATCCATCACTACACACAACCAAAACTCCTCAAGCATAAATGCACAGATTAATTAAGGTAATGAAAGTGATGCAGTAATTGTCTTGGCTAAATGTCTATACATGCACCCAGTACACCCAGTAACAGAACAAGCCTTACCTCAAAGGAGATCTCGTCGAAGTAGAGGCGGTCACACATATCGTAGTCTGTACTAACAGTCTCTGGGTTGTAGTTCACCATGATTGTCTTGTAGCCCATCTACACAAAGGGAGAACAGGAGGTTGGACCATGAGCAAATGTAAACAAGTCCACATACCAAAATAATCGCCAGCGGCAACAACAAGTCCTCGCCTTCCGGAGCTCCGTGATGCAGCCCACGGCGCACCAGTCGAACTCCACGCTGCTCCCGATGCGGTAGACGCCGGAGCCGATCACCATGACGTGCGGCTCCTCGAACTTCAGGTCGTTCTCCGCGCCGTGATAGGTCAGGTAGAGGTAATTGGTATGGGCGGGCCATTCGGCGGCCACCGTGTCTATCTGCTTCACCGCAGGCAGGATGGACCAATCGCGGCGATGCTTTCTCACCGCCAGCTCAGTGCTGAGAGAGAAAGAGAACAGAGGTGATTGGATGGGTACGTCATTGGAGTGAGATCTCAAAATGTTGCCAGTCGACTAATGAGCTACAGAGCGCCAAGCAATAAGAGAAAATGTCAAACAACTGTATCGCGCATTTGTCCGCTATTGACTAAATGGACAATAACCAAAAAGTAAAACAAAGTGAACTGTAGCACAATTGAAAATAATATACTTGCATAAACAAGATTTCGTTACACATCATGTATTGCAGGGCTATTTAATTACAAATTCAGGTGAGCCTAATTTTAACAAGAGAGACTGTAGGTGGCCACATTTCTGGCAATTATTTACGTGAGCGTCTATGAGAGTGAGACATCGAGAGCATCCATCAGCAGCTTGGTTAATGATCAATATGTCAAGTCAATGGCAATATAGGATGCTGCTAACTCCAAGTCTCTCTGGCATACACACTCGCGTCCAGTTTGCAATGTGGTGTTCTACGGAAATTACATTTGTTAGACAAAGTAAACACAACACACACAAATGTTGGGTAGACTTATATGCACCAAATTCCAGGCATTCCTACTGACATGGGTTCAAATGTGAGTAGTACCATACCCAACCATCATCCTCACTCATTTGGCCCGCGGGATGCCAATTGAATAGGCCTGATTTATTTACATATATGCATGTATAATATTTGACCCATTAGCCTAAAACTGCAGTCTCTCACATTCCCAATACAATGAGGCCCAAAAACAGGTGCACTCACCTCTGAACTGCCAGCGCTATCTGTTTGTCTGAGAAGCCAAGCTGTTTGGCCTTCCTCATGACTTCCGGAGGCATTGAGCTATTGTCCTGAGAGAAACGACAAGCTGAATATTGAACATCCATCTACGATCACACAGTCAAGACAACAGCCGGGATGTCTCTCCATTACCTGGACGTAGGTCTCCAGCAGGCGCTCGTGGTCCGCGATGTTCTTCATCTTGTGCAGGAACCAGCGGTCGATCTTGGTCAGCTCGTACAGCCGGTCCACGTTGTAGCCGACTCTGAAGGCCGACGCCAGGACGAAGATGCGCTTGTCTGTCGGGGTCTGCAACTCCTGGGGAAGTCGTACAAGCGATTACGGACACGCCCACACCCTCTCGAGTCATCTCAGACACCTGACAGGGCTTTATAGGGTGACTACAAGCTGCCAGGCTCGTACCTCGTCAGAGACTGGTTTGATGGTGTGGTCAAAGCCTACGCAGTTCTCATCCACCATCCTAAGGGCTTTCTGGAAGGCCTCTTCGAAGCTACGTCCAATAGCCATCACCTCGCCTGGGGAAGAGAACGGAACGGTGGCTGCGACTGAACTATCATTTGAAATGTACAGAACAGAATCTCTTATGAGTTACACTTAAGACAAAATTTGGGCAAGAAACAATATTAGGAAAATCATGTCTTGGCTGAGATTATCCATTAAATTCACCAATGGTGACCTCAATTCATGTTTCATTTTATATTGAAACCATACATTTACATTTGACCAATTGTGGAGAGTAGACTCCAATACTAGCTCTCTACAGTCATTACTCCATCTACAATAAAGCTCTACTCATCATTTGTAGCGTACCGACACTCTTCATGGAGCTTCCTATCTTAGTGGAGACCCTGAGAAACTTGCTAAGGTCCCAGCGAGGAACTTTCACCACGCAGTAGTCCAGACTGGGCTCAAAGTTAGCTGTGGTCGAGTTGGTCACAGAGTTCCTGTTGAGGCAGAAATACTCAAATGTGCCCCAAAGCATTTCACCAAAGCCCAATGACAAAATGTATTAGGATATCATGCATGCTAGTTTTGAGAGACTTACTTCAAATCTGGCAGGGGGATGCCCAGGCCGAGTTTGGCAGCTACGTAGGCTAGTGGATAGCCTGTGGCCTTACTGGCCAAGGCTGAGCTCCGAGACAGCCGGGCATTCACCTCAATAATGTAGTACTTCAAAACACATTGACACCAGACCGGGTTAGACATTAAAGTGGAATACTTTTAGTTTCACAAGTAGTTTTCATCTAGGATTATTTATTAATAAATAAATAAATATTCGCAAAACTGAGGCTCTCGCTCTATCGGTTTTCATTGGCCGAGTCATGCTACAAGCCATTAAACACACCCGTGACTGCATTATTAATGCACAGAAAAAAGGATTATGGTAGGTCACATTAGTATGTATGTAAGTAATGGTATAAATGTACTAGAAGAAAAAAAAAAAATAAAAATTTGTCAGAAGAGCAGAAAAGCTTAATATCGGTTCACGACAAAAGACTACTGCCTACCTGTTCAGACTCAGGGTTGAGGGCGTACTGGATGTTACACTCTCCAACAATGCCCAGGTGCCTTATGACTTTAATAGCTGTGTCCCTCAGCATGTTATATTCATAGTCATTCAGCGTCTGACTGGGTGCCACCACTATCGACTCCCCAGTATGGATTCCCAGGGGGTCCACGTTCTCCATGTTACACACCTATACAAGAGTGAAAAGGGAAAAAGATACATTCCACTGCGCTCGCATAAGCGAAGTCTTCAATGTAACATGGCCATCGGTGTGAATAACAGGGTCGTATTTGTGTAGAGTTGTTCTTTGTGTTACTCTTATTATATTGAAAATATCCAGTTAAATTGTCAGTGTAAAATAAAACAAAAGCGTGCCTGTACCGACACACTGCTGAACAGAACACAGTGGAGACGATCTTCATAGACACCCCCCCCCGCTCCCCTCCACTCACAGTGATGCAGTTGTCGTAGGCGTCTCGCACCACCTCGTACTCGATCTCCTTCCAGCCCTTGAGAGACTTGTCCACCAGCACCTGGGAGGTGTGGGCGAAGGCTGCAGTCACCAGAGGGATCAGCTCGTCGCGGCTGTTGGCGAAGCCCGAGCCCAGGCCGCCCAAGGCGAACGCGGAGCGCACCAGCACTGGGTAACCAAGGCGATCAGCGGCAGCCAGGGCCTACAGACACCGGAGTTAATGCTGCTGGACAAATGTTTACTACAACAAAACACCTTTCCACATTTACACAATGTTATGAGGCCTTAGGGATTTTGTCCAGGAATCAGACAAAGGAGCCAACTTAGTTGCTAGGCATTATACCATTTAGAAATACATTCAAGATTTTAATTTGTTAATTGCAGACTTTGGTTTAATTTCTATATTTCCCTTTTATTACTTTATATAGTTTTTAAGTATTTGTACTTCCCCAACCTTAGCGATTAGCCGTGTTGTTTGATTCAAGTACTTTTGGTGCTTTGTGGGAATTAAGACTTAGTACCTTTACCAGCAGTACTTGGTATTCTGGGAAATGAATGGTGTTTTAATTAGGGATGGCACGATCCAGTTTTTCCAGTCCCGATACTGGCACTTTGGGTATCGGCCGATACAGAGTACCAATCTGATTCCAGTGTTAAAGTCCATCCATCCATCCATCTTCATCCGCTTATCCGGAGTCGGGTCGCGGGGGCAGCAGCTTCAGCAAGGGACCCC
>JAODTR010000017.1:75908-101188 GCA_025399935.1 Amblyopsis rosae
TCCATGTTTCCCCTGTGTTCCATGTTTCTTGTGTTCTCTTTCTGTTCTTTGACACTGTTCCATGTTTCATCCCCTACATATCGTTTTTTTTTCGTCGCTGTCCAATAGTCATTCTTTCCTGTGTAGTTAAGCCCTTGTGTTCCTCCTGCAGTTCCTTGTTGGTTGAATGTGTTGTGTCATGCAATTGGGTCCTACCTACTCACTTATTCAAGCATTACAGTTTCAAAAGCAAACACAATGTTCCTATAAAGCTTGTTTAAACCACAGAGCTGTTCCCAAACACAAACTGAGAAGTGTCCCATGAAATTCCAATCCATTCCCGTTTTATGCCTTTATAAGTGCCATCTGGCTTGAAAGAGAAGAAGAAAAAACTAACTTTCCTGAGGGCCGAGAAAGTTTGATGCAAACCTCACTGGAATGTTAATTTGAACAGGCTCAGTGCACTGCTATGGAATACTACTACAGAGTGGTGAGACCTTGGCCTTGGTCAATACCAGCCTAAGGTGCACAATATGCTGGCTGATTACAAAATGCTAAACCATGCACATCCTTGATCAATACAATTCATGCCATATTCTGCTTAAATACACATTGGTTGGCGGAATTAATTATTGTGGTGCCATCATGTCTTTTGCAGTTCACCTCTGAGTTATCTGAATAAACCTGAGAGCATTTCTTAATGCACACAACTAGCAGGGGGAAAAGAGCAGAACAACACAGACTAAAATGAAAAACAATGTTACAGATTAGTATCATGGCAGTATACAAGTTTAAGGATCAGCTTGAAAGGTATATGTAACAAAAGCACCCCTCCCTTCAATGACATAGGGTGCTCCCTCAGAAGATCCACCACACACATTAGAAATCCATTGTGAATGCTAGAATATTGTTGTTGTGTGCAGTCCGCACCACTTTGTTTGTGTTCCTATTTACGGAGCCAGGGCTGTGTAGAAATGATCTTTTCAGCACACACAGAGAACAGTTAACCAGCGGAATGCAAGATTAACAAAAAGTATATTCCCTTACAATCGTTTACTATACCTTTACGTTTAGGTCAGGAAGTGCAGCATATATATATATATATATATATATATATATATATAAGGAAATGGCTATCCCATATGGTCATGAAAGGTTTTCCTCTTCATACCACTCTTGTCCCTCAACAGTGTGCGCAGATGTGCACTAAATCAAGCTCCCATTTAACCCCTCCCTCATCCCTATGCCAACCCCTCTTTCCACCGCAAAAGAAAGAAATCATTGAGTTTCAACCCTCTCTCCAAAATCCCCCCAAAAGCAGACAGATGTCCACACTCTCCAACCAAACCCTAATTGTGTGTGTGTGTGTGTGTGTGTTTTTATGTGTGTGTGTGTCTGCATTTTACCTGAAATTACAGCAAGAACACAGTGTAAGCATTTGCTCCGTTTGTGAATGGTGGCCCTAAACCTTTTTTTTTTTACTTAATGGAGATACACATGCCTGGTAATTACACAGTGACACATTACTGAAGTTAGGTAAGCTTGTTTCTTTTATTCTGCTATTTTATTGTCTTTATAAAGCTGAGGATCATATATACAATAGTGTGTTGTGCTGTGGTGATAGGATAAATGTCTAGTTCAGTACTGCTCACTTGTCCTTATGTGAGTTTGCATTCGAGTAACAGAGTGTCTTTGTGTGCATGGTCGAACATATGTTTATCATCGCTCTCGTCTTTCGTGTTTTTCTTACTAAAATCAACAGTGACCTTACTAGACCTAATTCCTTTGGGCAAAAAGCAGAATGTTTTACGGCCATGGTGCCTGTTGTCATAGCAACGTTAAATCAGTTGAGTGATGTGACATGCAAGCCACACCTGTTGACGCTATAACCCTGACTCGCATGTATGAGTGTAAGATAATCCTTATGAGTGTTCAGGTAAGCTTAGGTAAGCTTAGCACAATATGAACCAATATTGCTACTGTACTTACCCAATATGTTATTTATATCAGTTTCTTACTGGAAGAAATATATATATATATATATATATATGTGTGTGTGTGTGTGTGTAAGTATGCATGTATATCATAACAGAATGTTTACACACAGATTGTTGAATAGAATGTTTTTGTATTTTTAACTTTTTAAACTATTTAAAACACCAAATCAAGATAGAACCTTCTCAACTAATCCACAAAGGACAGGTCAGAGAGTGTTACAAATACAATATTTCTTTCAGCCATTGAAATGTAGAGACATTTTCAACAACAACAAAAAATGTCCCTGGCACTCTGAGATATAGGGATATGTGTGTGTTCTGCAGGTGTGATTTTGAGAGACAGCGAACATGTCATGAATTGTCCTTTGCCTTATTTAAAAAGAATCTAATTTCCATTTGGTTATATTTAATCAATAGGTATGACATTTTGTTACTGTGTGCTAGAAGGTTATGTTTTATGAAAGCACTAATATATGCAAGCTGCAGGTTAATTGTTTGGTGTCATGGAATCTCTCCTTTTACTTGTTAAAACAATTTGAAACAAAATTGAGCATGTAACATTCAAATATTCCAAACAATTAAAGCTGTTCATGAGATATTTTCCATAGGGATTGGCATATAAGGGTTAATAACGTAGATTTACAATAAAAAAATCAGCAATACATAATATAGACCCCAAATATAATGATCAATCAGAATGATCAGATCGTATAAACAGATACAGTAGTCAGCTTTGCTGTTTGTCTACTCCAAATGTGGGCTGCTTTAAGAGTTTCTGTTTATAGCCACCACATCGATGAGGTCACCATTTAAAGTAATTTTAAACAGAAAAAAGTGTGAGGGAGTCAAACAGCTGGTCATTATCTTACACTCATTAAATAATAACTGCAATGTATACAGTTCCAGATGTATTAGCATGTAGAACTGACAGACCATTCAATTGTTCTTTGAGTCTCTTATTCATTTATCAAATTTAGGATATACAGTAGTATAACATTTAAGAAGTTACAATAGTGTGTCTGCTGTAAATTAACTGTTTACATCTTACTGTATACTGTTCAAAAACTCAAATAAAATGACGCCAAATATTTCTTGCATTTCTGTCCTTGGATAGCGATTTCAAAGCATGTGACTTCAAATAATTCAAAGAAGCAGCAAAGTAATATTGTATTTATCTTAATTTAAGTCCACATATACTGTAGCTACCACTATAGCAGCATTTCCGGTCTCTTATGGGTCAAATTCAAGCCAGAGTTATCCCACCCTTCTGTACACTCTGTTGCATGCTTGATAAGAACCAGAACACTTTAACTGACAAATGTATATATATACATCTTTATTTAACCAGGTAAAAGACTCATTGAGATTTAAATCTCTTTTACAAGAGGGACCTGGACAAGAGGGCAGCTTATAACGTCCACATACAACATTTAAACACACAATGTCCACCATTCAATTACAGTACCACAATAAATGAAAAACATGAATCTAACAGTCATAATTATTTAGATGTGACTCAATTGCAACCCTTGTCCCTTTTCACATCCCCTAAAATAAATACATAGTCTTTAAATTAAATCAATTCATGCAGCTCTAAGTCATTCTGACAAAACAGATATGGTGCTAAGAAAGCAGACAGAGTCACGGCTCTCTCCTTGAACAGGTACAAGTTCTTCCAAACTTGACGCTATGTGTGCTTGATTGATTGTGCCTCTGGTGCGACTCCAAGCCCGAGAGCACGAAACTACTAGTGCCAACCCCCATAAGGAAGTGGAGCGGTTAAACAAAGTCCTTGAGCAATTAGGGGGCTTGTTAGGGCTTCATTGATCTTCTAAATTAGCAAGTCTACTAATTGACCTGCAGTCATAGTGGACAATCTCTGATTCGGAAATTGAAAAGGATAAAGTGTTTCAAACATTAGAGTGGACAGGCAGCCTCGTATTTACTCGTTTTATTCCTAAGGTAATAATAGGTATACTCAATGACACGATTGTACTGTAAGATCAAATCTATTTTAGAGTGTAAACATGGCTATGAAATTATTTATTAACATATAATAAAAATACATACTATATTGTTGGTCTGAATCAAACAAACAAACAAGAGTATTTCATCCAAAGCAACATGTGTGTATTGTACGAAGCAGGCATCTTTCTCAAAGATTCCTATAGGCCAGGCCTGTTGGGGATCAAACCCAAGACCTCTCTGGTGGGTGTCGACCACTCTATAACCATACTATCCTGCTACAATCCTGCTCTTGTGCCTTTCTGCCAACCAAATGACTACCACCCAACCTTGACGCGTGCATTCAGTGTTTTTCTGTGAATTAATCAAAACTATGTTTTTTTAATGATGCAGAGAAGTTCTGCAGGACTTATGTATTTGAGATTGGACATTGCCAAGTTTGTAGCGACCTTAACAGACTTTATTTCTTGATATTAATTAGGCATAATCATGTAAACTTTACTATATGTTTCAGAGCGCTGAAACTAAGTGGACAGAAGTGCCTTTGTTATTTATATGATCTCATTTCCGTCATGTTCTGCTTCCATAATTGACATAAACATTTAATGAAGCATAAATATTTAACCCCGGAATCACAAATTCGATCTTAACTAATGTCTCTGCTGTGCAATTGTCTGTAATTTTCAACTGCGATAAAGAGTCCAATCTGATATGTTTTAATGTCTATTAATATACTCCGAAGTGTAGGGCAAATGCCTGTCTGTACTGCTGGCTTTTAAATGTGCCTCTCTGATTGGCCGTAAGCAAGAAGATGAGGTATTGAAGGTGACTCACCTCTGTTCCTCTGCAGGTTGCTATGTGGCAGTGCGGTCTCATTACTGTGTTGCTGTGGACATCCACCACAAGCCCAGCACTCTGCCAAAGCGGGGATGCCGACTGGGGTTCAGGCTTTGGCATATCTGTGGCAACGTGGGCCACCAACAGCACCCATCAGGCAGTCGGTGATGAGCCTGTGAGGGCAACAGACACGACACCTGGTCTCGCACCGGCGCTTAGGTCACCGGCGCCATCGCCACACCTCCAGCTACGCTACGAAGCCGAACCGGATCAGTGCTCGGCCCACTTCAGCACATATGCCGTGTCCGCACGGGAACTCAAGGCCCAAAACCAAGAGCTGGCTTATCTGAAGGCTATCCAACATCGCAACCAGGCTGTGGTGGAGAATTTAGTGCAGTATGTGGGGGCAGAGGTAGGGGATCATGGATACACGGACGTAATCCAAGAGAACATGGCTGGAATCAGAGTGGACCACTTGAGCAGCCAGGGAACAGTGCAGAAGATCACTGAGGATCTAGAGAAGCACCTGGAAGGAGATTACTCATCAACCGCAGCAAAGGAGAAGTGAGTGACCAGAGAGCTTTAAAGAGACTACAAGTGCTTTGTTTACAGCTTGAACATACTAGATGCAAATAGTATATGCTCCTGCTATTAGTAGTATTATAGTAGTATTAGTAGTATATTAGTATTTGCCTTACAAAACACACTGGGGGAAATCATTCTGGTCAATAGAAAATATAGAGAATGATATTTCCTCCTCGTACCAATTATTAAAGAAGGTACAGCTGTTGGCATGTATTATATATAATAATAAAATTGTAATATATAATGAGTTAGATTGTAAGGTTTACATACTTAAAGTAGAAAGCCAAAAATTTTGCATAAACTGCTGTTGACCCCATCATGAGAGACTATCAGTGTGTCACGCACAAACATTTTACCGAGCCCCAAGCTCATGTAAGAGAAACCAAGTAGATGGTTTGGCTTGATGCCTTCATGGAACCTTGGCTATAGCAGCAACACTGCAAACCATTTGAATAGAAATCTTTAACTTGATTGATTTCTCCCTTTAGCCTCCCCACTCTGGTTTATCCTTTGTGCTTCTGTCATTCCTTCCCTACAGTTTTCCCCATTTACTCTCTGACCATAATCCTACTTGACCCCCCACTGACAGCTGCAAGTATACCCCTGTTGCATCCATGATCTCCATGCTGACGTGGGTTTCTTTGTGTTCTCGAGCAGGATCAGACAAGAGTCTCTGGCCTTTGAAGGCATGCTACGTGCAGCCACGCTCATCGCCAGAAGGCTGGAGATCTCATCACAAGCCCTCCACACTTCACTCACCAAGCAGCTGAGAGACATTGGCAGCATCCGCCGCTAAAGACGTGGAATGCACGGAATTCACATATGGCATCCTTGTCGGGCTCCACTTTGATGATGATCGACATCTGCTGCAAGACCCAAAATGATTAGTTAATCAAGGGAAATAAAGCCCTCTGCAATTGTTATTGTATGGAAATGCTGTTTTCCAATCTAACCCATTACACCACACAGTGTCAGTCCAAGTCGTATACTTAAAAATGTTTATGGTAGCCACAAGATATCGTGAGAAAATCTGGGACATTTTATTTAATTTAATTTTATTCCCATTTTACAATGTAGTTAAAAAGCTCCACAGCCATGACTCAAAGTTATACAAGCACACAAATGCCAGTTCATTTCCTGTTACGTCAAAAGCTACTCATAATGTGTACATAATGATCATTATTTTCCATCCCAGCACTAGAGCTCCATTTGGCAAAGTCAAAGATGACAACAGTAGACTGGTGCTGGGATAAACCCAACTGAGTATTTGTGGATTATATTCTATCGGAGGGCAAACAGAACCATTGTTTCTCCATCTCTGGCAGCTTTGATGCGACTATCTGGGATGCAGGGTAAGGACAAAGGCCAAGATAAGCAGAACACTAGTCCGCTGGGAAGGGGGAGGGGGAGGGTTGGGATGAGTCCAAAATAATATAACGTTGTTTGTTGTTTAAGATATTCACCTCAGATTTGAGCCTAAATCTTGATAATTCTAATTACACTGAAGAAAATTATTAACGCAACACTTTTGTTTTTGCCCTTATTCATCAAGAGCTGAACTCAAAGATATAATACTTTCTCCGTGTACACAAAAGGCCTATTTCTCTCAGATATTGTTCACAAATCTGTCTAAATCTGTGTTAGTGAGTATAGTACTTCTCCTTTGCTGAGATAATCCATCCACCTCACAGGTGTGGCACATCAAGATGCAGATCAGACAGCATGAGTATTGCACTGGTGTGCCTTAGGCTGGCCACAATAAAAGGCCACTGGAAAATGTGCAGTTCCATCACACAGCACAATGCCACAGATGTCGCAAGTTTTGAGGGAGCGTGCGATTGGCATGCTGACTGCAGGAATGTGCACCAGAGCTGTTGCCTGTGAATCGAATGTTCATTTCTCTACCATAATCCGTCTCCTAAGGCGTTTCAGAGAATTTGGCAGTGCATCCAACCGGCCTCACAATCGCAGACTAGGTGTAACCACACCAGCCCAGGACCTCCACATCCAGCATCTTCACCTCCAAGATCGTCTGAGACCAGCCACCCGGACAGCTGCTGCAACAATCGGTTTGCATAACCAAATAATTTCTGCACAAACCGTTAGGAACCGTCTCAGGGAAGCTCATCTGCATGCTCGTCGTCCTCACCAAGGTCTCGACCTGACTGCAGTTCGGTTATGGCATGGTGGGGTTATGGTATGGGCAGGCGTGTGTTATGGACAACGAACACAGGTGCATTTTATTGGTGGCATTTTGAATGCACAGAGATCCCGTGACGAGATCCTGAGGCCCGTTGTCGTGCCATTCATCCACCATCACCTCATGTTGCAGCGTGATAATGCACGGCCCCATGTTGCCAGGATCTGTACACACTTCCTGGAAGCTGAAAACATTCCAGTTCTTGCATGGCCAGCATACTCACCGGACATGTCGCACCCATTGAGCATGTTTGGGATGCTCTGGATCGGCGTCTACGACAGCGTGTTCCAGGTCCTGTCAATATCCAGCAACTTTGCACAGCCATTGAAGTGGACCAACATTCCACAGGCCACAATCAGCAACCTGATCAACTCTATGCGAAGGAGATGTGTTGCACTGCGTGAGGCAAATGGTTGTCACACCAGTTACTGACTGGTTTTCGGACCACTACACCAACACAATGAAACTAAACTACACATTTTCCAGTGGCCTTTTATGGTGGCCAGCCTAAGGCACACCTGTGCAATACTCATGCTGTCTGATCTGCACCTTGATGTGACAGACCTGTGAGGTGGATGGATTATCTCGGCAAAGGAGAAGTGCTCACTAACACATATTAAGACAGATTTATGAACAATATTTGAGAGAAATAACCCTTTTGTGTACATAGAGAAAGTATTATATCTTTGAGTTCAGCTCATGATGAATAAGGGCAAAAACAAAAGTGTTGCATTTATGATTGTGTTCAGTGTATAAAAAATAAAATGTAACACATGCACCCAATGCAAAACAGAAAACAAAACAAGAACTGAAGCAAATTAACAGTCTGCATAACGTTTAGCAAAATGCTCATACAGTAATAAAAAACATTTGCAATCTTTCATTGTAAATGTTTTCACCAGGATGCAAAAGAAAAGAAAAAAAAACTGAGATTTCATTCATAGTGGTTTTTACTACCACTATGAATGCTGAATTTAACATTAGGAGCATTTTTTTGGAACAGTGCGCAGAGAAGACCATTGATTAGATTCTGCATGAAAGGGACACTAATTCCTCTCAGGTGTGAAATGCACAGTGGAGGAAACATCTTGAGCAGTGTCAGATGTTCACCTGCTCAAACCTAATTTAGCCTTAATTATCAGTTTATATAGTCATAATTATATTAAGCCTATATTATAATTAAAGGGTATTAGCCAAATAGACTGTATAGGCGACTGTTTTCAGTGTCACATTAATGCTTCATTGGGTTGCCATATTTTTATTGGATTTGGCAATAGCCTAATTTCACTATTTATTCACCTGGGTCGCCCCCTAGCTGTTTATATAAAAACATAAATGGGTGGGTAGTTGTCTTCCATCCGTGCTAATCAGTTATTTGCTATGGTCATAAAGTGCTGGCAGACTTTGTTGCAAATGGTTAAATATCTCACTAATCATATGCAGCTGTAGGCTCTATAGCCATATTTTAGGTCTACACACATCTAATCTAGTGTATCCTATAATCTATTAAATCCAATCTAAATACACATCTGTAATGTAGGCTACATGTAAATTATTGGGAACATGGATCCGATCCTTTCTTCGTGGGGGAACACGGACTTTCAATCAATTACCTATACTCCAGGTTTACCGAAATAACCATGACAATAAACATTGAAGGCATAGGCCTACATTCGCAGGTTGTCAATGTTTTCATGTGAGTAAAATAAATGTTTGCAAACCGACATTATGTAGATGGCCTGTCTAAAATAATTGCGACTTCATCGTTACCGCCTGAATTAATAAACACCAACCGGTCTACTCTCACTGAGGGATTGAAAGAAGAGGTGGGGTGTGAGGGAGGAAACAAGTAATTCAGATGAAACGTCATCCTCTCCCCGCCCATACATTTAAACCCATACAGTATATCTCTAAACAGTAGCCTAGTTGTTAAGTTGTCGTGAATATGCCTCCCAACTGCGAAGATGATAGATTTTCCTCACAAGCCATGGTCTCCAGATGACGTTTTGTTAACTGTGGATAGACTACTACGCCGACCTCGGTGTCCTCCAGTGAAGTGGAAGCTCTCTGCCGGGGGTAGAATATGGACCAGGGATGCAACCACCTGTTCTCCGGGAAGAAAACTCTCATTATGTGGCTCTTCCTATGTGAGTCAAGTGAGTTCCTTTATGTTTAATTGTTTCCATCTAGCATTTTAAAAACAAAAATACGAACGCAATATTAGGTTGTAGGCTTCAGGCGTTTACCCTCAAATAACCGACAGAAATCTCTATCTTTAACTCACTTTGAGTCTACACCCATCCACTTGTGTTATACCGCTGCAAAACCAGGGACAAAGTAACGTAGGCCTACCTACTTATTCACGGACTCCGATCTGATCCAAGATAAACCATCCATAATTTATCAAACAAGTTTGCCAGACATATTGCAAAGTGTTGCGTACGCCGTTTAACTTGAAAATATCGAACGGACTAATTTAGCAAGAGCGCCTCTGGACTGAGAAGTTGCTGACACTATCAACCCAACAGTGGGTTTCGTCCAAGAAGACTGTTGCGCACACTTTGGCAAGCCGTTTGGCTTGTGTCCATGATGCGGGAGGTGTCATTTCTGTTGAGATGTCCGCTGGCAGCAGGCTTTGATCAACGGCGCCAGAGAGTGCTTTGTCGAGCACTACAGAGACGGGACAGATGAACTCGTCTCTCCTGAATCAAAAGAACGCATCTATCTTGTTAATTGTATTTGCCATAATGTATATCTGTGCAGTATGGCGCACAAAGTTAACTCAACATTTTTTTAAATATGCATTTACGCGTTGTCGTTGCCTAATTACAATGTAGTCTGCCGACACTGAACTACAGCAGTCCTACGAAGATAGTAGGCATTGTACATTTTGTTCATGTCATTTCTAAAAAGTAGGTTATTGGAATAGGTTATTTCTCATTTACTATTTTTAAATTGTTTCAGGGAATGGCATGGATAAATCACTTGAAGTGTTTAAAGAGATGTGACACTTTCTGTCAGTGTAGTAATGGATTGTAATGTCAACATTGATAGCACATCAGTTCTGTCCCTGATTTGTCAATAGGGCCTTGGCAAGGAATGAAAGCACATCTAAAACTGACCTGAGGTCTTGTTTCAGCTGAAGGCACACTCAATTGTGTTGCACATCTTGTACTTTTTAACAGACCTCCAGAAGGAAGTGTATTAATAGTGGCATGAATCGCCAGTGGCATACTGGATTTGCTTGAAATTATGTTTGGGGTTTAGTGCAAGACTCCATCGCCTCAATGTCTTTTTTCTGTTACAGAAGCTAACATTTTCTTGAATTGCTTGTCCTTCAAGTAGGCCTATAATCTGTACAAAGGCTACAGAAACAGGGCCATACCCTTGTGTGGAATGAATATATGTTAGAAGTTACATTATGTCAGGGGAAGGAACTAATTAGTTACCACTACCTTCACCCCCACTCCTAACCCAAACAAACACGCAAGCCAAAATCATTCACCCACTGTTGTCACTATTAATCAGCCTTCCGCTCCAGGTGAAAGATGTCTGTTAATTGTTTTTTGGCATCATTGCTGCTCAGAGTGACATGCGGTTATGGCACCTAAAGACAAACAGTCTTCTTTATCTCACCTCCACTTAGCGCTGGCAGGTAATTATGTGTGTAATTGAATCTGATTAAAGTGATGAGAAGACAAAAGGAAATCCCCTAAGGAATGGATCCATGTCTACAGTCATTTTACTCATTCCTTGCAACAGTGATTCTTGTCAAGAAAGCTTGACTCCAAAATACCTCTTGCTGTAAAAAGTGGTCAAATGTCATTATTGGGTTGGTGAAATTTACTATATAGCATAATTGTAAAGTCAGTGCCTTCCTAGAATCAGATTTATAGCATTATATTACAATATCTAGCCATATAGCCTAGTATTCGATAGTCCTTGATGATACATACATACTGTAAATGCTTTCAATGACAAGCATGAAATGATCTTTAGCTATGCCTATATGTTAGTGAGGAGTAGGTAATGTTTGGTCACACACATACATAAATACTGTCAATGACAAGTATCAGATGTTCTTTTTCATAGATGTGTTAGTAAGGAGTGGGTAAGATTTTGTCAAATATGTTTTCAAGAATTAAGATTTATGAATGTCATTTACACTATTGAATCTTTAAAAAGGGCATACATGCTTTTAAATTGAATACTGAAGCATCCATTAAATCCTGCAGTTCTTTGTAACGGGAAGACCCACTCACACGCAGAGGACACACTCTTCAAGAAGCTTTTTGTTGGGTACAACAAGTGGTCAAGACCTGTGCCAAATATCTCAGATGTGGTCATTGTCAAGTTTGGACTCTCTATAGCACAGCTGATAGATGTGGTGAGTACCGGTACAACAATCAATCTTAGTGATAGTAGCCTATTAGCAGAAACAATGGTGAGATTTGAGTGATTAGGTCAAAAGTAGTAAGTGGACTGTATTTCCAGTCATTTTATTGTCAAGCATTGGAAGGAGCTTTTTGAGAATTGTTTGGTACACAAATGCGATACTTACATTTGTAAATACCGACGTAAAGAAATACTTTTATAACAAAAACATTGTTTTTTGTCATCAGCCTTTTGTTGTGTAGTACAAAGTGTACACTTCTATTTTCGAACTTTGATTCAGTGTTAACTGGGTAACAGACGTTTCAAGGTCACCTTGTTGCTCTTCGGAGCCAACCGATTTTAGCTGTGTAAAATGCATTTCAAGGCTTCTCTGTAATATAATGGGTTGCCAGAGCGTTTATAATGTATGACAATCCACAGGATTAACACCCTGGTTTTCTCACTTGGCCTTACATTACAGTATTGGCAGTAGCTGAGTTATTGTTTCAGACACTGGAGCATAAAATAATACAGTATTAGCCTCTTTGCTTACAGTAGACTTACAGTAGGATTCCCTCAAAAGAATCCAGTATACTGTATGCATTTTGGCATTTTGTAGTATGTCAACAAAAACACATTTCTGAAAAATAGAGCGACAACGTATGTTGCCGATAAGTGTAACTGCTCTGACAAACCACTATCGCCCAAGCCAGATTTCACTGCACTTTATCTGACTCTAACCATCCCCCCATCCTCCCTTTGTCAGGACGAGAAAAACCAAATGATGACAACAAACGTATGGCTTAAACAGGTAAGCAAAAATGCTTGGCAAACAACATCTGCTTCAAGATCACACAAGGCTAATATCATTGACGTATATGAATTTGAATACAAAATACAACTATTCTACTTAATAAGTCATCATGTAATTTGACAGAAATAATTGTACTATCCAATCAATCCCGCAATAACGTTTTATACATTACATTGTTTTGTGGCTCTTCAAAGGAGTGGAATGACTACAAGCTTCGTTGGAGCCCTTCTGACTATGACAACGTCACCTCCATCAGAGTCCCATCAGAGCTCATATGGGTACCAGACATTGTCCTCTACAACAAGTAAGTGTAAAACAAACGTGTTTTATGAAAACAGGGTTTTTATTGTCGTGTAAAATCCTTCAGAATAAATGTATACATTTTTTTGTATGTTACATTTAGTATTTACACAAAAACTAAAAGTGAGAAAATCTAAATCTTTATTTGGCTGCCTTGGCCTTATACCATTTATAATCAGAAATCATCCAGTCTATTGACTGTGTACATTTTGGTATGAGAATGGCGTCATCTAGTGGAATGTCAAACTCTTGATCCTCTCGTACCTCTAATTACTTGGCTGACATTTAATAAATGCATTTAATCAACGGTAGGTCAAATCCAGCTATATGAATTACATTTTTTATATGGTGCCATTCTAAATGACTTTGCTTCTTTTAACCCCCTGCTTGTTGAAATGTAATAGAATGTCAAGATCTCCAGAGATATATTGCTGTATACTTAAAATCCTCACATATAATGAACTCCCTTCTAAATTAATAAAAAATATATTAAACTGACAAGTTATATTATGCTGTTGCACCTCACCAAGCCTGTGTAATGTGTTTACAAAATGAAATGAGGTGTGGGAAAAACATAGTTACGTACATGCCTCATCATTATGCCTACAACAGCTATCGTCACCATTTAGGCGATGAATGAGGTTTTGCTCTTATTCATTTTGGAGGGAAGAATTAAAGTCAGCCGGGTAGAGAGGAAATAATATGAAAAGCTTGTCTTTGTGGCAATTTTTTTGTCAAGGCTTCCTTATTGCGTAGTTTATCAAATAGTTCCTTAACAAACAAGCAAGGGATGATTTATGCAAAACTGGAGGGGGCAAACCGGTGGCAGTATGTAGTGAACTAGATGCATATGTAGATCAAAGGTATAGTCACCTATTGTAAGATGATTGTAAAACATTTTTGTCAAATTCACCAAATATCTCCTCGCATTTTGCCATTTTACGGTTCTCTGTGCGTGCTGAAGAAATAATCTGGTACTTGTACAAAGCCTCGGCTCCGTAAACGGGAACATAAGCAAAGTGGCAAACACGGCTCACAACAACAACGCTGCATGGCTTCGCAATCTGTTTCAATGTGTTGGGCAGAGCTTCTGAGGGAGTTTGTTTTTGATTTGAGCTTGAAGTTAGCAAGCATTCTGGAGAATGACCACACTGCCTTTAACTCTCTTGACCTTTGACCTTGACTCATCCAGCGCCGACGGGGAGTTTGCCGTGACCCACATGACCAAGGCCCACCTCTTCCACACGGGCAAAGTGCGCTGGGTGCCCCCCGCCATCTACAAGAGCTCCTGCAGCATCGACGTCACCTTCTTCCCGTTTGACCAGCAAAACTGCAAGATGAAGTTCGGCTCGTGGACCTACGACAAGGCCAAGATCGACCTGGAGCGCATCGAGAACGCCGTGGACCTCAACAACTACTGGGAGAGCGGCGAATGGGCCATCGTCAACGCCATGGGCACGTACAACACCAAGAAGTACGACTGCTGCCACGAGATCTACCCGGACATCACCTACTTCTTCATCATCCGGCGGCTGCCGCTGTTTTACACCATCAACCTCATCATCCCCTGCCTGCTCATCTCCTGCCTGACCGTGCTGGTGTTCTACCTGCCGTCGGACTGCGGCGAGAAGATCACGCTGTGCATCTCCGTGCTGCTGTCGCTGACCGTCTTCCTGCTGTTGATCACGGAGATCATACCGTCAACGTCACTGGTCATCCCGCTGATCGGCGAGTACCTGCTGTTCACCATGATCTTCGTCACGCTCAGCATCGTCATCACCGTGTTCGTGCTCAACGTGCACCACCGCTCGCCCGGCACGCACACCATGCCTCGCTGGGTGCACTCGGTCTTCCTGGACCTCATCCCCCGCTGGCTGTGCATGCGGCGGCCTGCGCCGGACGGTCGCCGCCGGCAACGGCGGCTGCTGCTCCTCCAGCGGGAGGCGGCGGCGGCAGCGGCCGAGAGATGGCACCGCCCGCGGCAGACGGGCGGCTGCCTCAGCACGTCGGCCAACTGGCTGGGGGACGGCGAGACCGGACCGGAAGGGGAGCTGGAACTGGGCGCTCTGACGTCATACTTCTCCTTCCGACCGCCCTCCCCCCGACCCCCCGGTTGCACTCCTCCCCCTCCGACTCCTCCGCTGACTCGCCGGGAGGAGGGGGCGACCGTTGCCGGGGGCAGCAGGGTACGGCCCGACCAGACGGTAGCGGAGGCTGCGCTGCTCCTCTCGCCGAGCGTGATCCGCGCTCTGGAGGGCGTGCACTACATAGCAGACCACCTGCGGGCAGAGGACGCCGACTTCAGCGTGAGTTAGCCATGGAAACGCTCGCCATGACGACATTCCCTCCCCTTTCCACCCTGCGCCCTTTTTCATTTCGCTCTTTTTTTTTCCACCGCATGAATGTTGAATGTCACCTAATTTGCTTCATTCGTCTTGTAGCGTTGTCATGGCGAGGTTAAATATGCAGCTGGTCGTCCATTAATCTTTGAACTTGCTTTTATATAGGCCGTGTTTCACGTTCCGCCTGACTGCTGTTAAAACGTATGCTCATCAAGTCCCTGTCCTTTTCACCGGCTGTCGCTATCTCTTCTCTCCACACAGGTGAAAGAAGATTGGAAGTATGTTGCCATGGTGATCGACCGCATCTTTCTTTGGATGTTCATCATCGTGTGCCTGCTTGGCACCATTGGCCTGTTCTTGCCCCCTTGGCTAGCCGGCATGATCTAGAACGCTGAAGGTCACCGCGTTCGGGGGGTGTTCAACTAAATGTAAACACCAATATCTGAATGCTTAGCTACAATAGTGTTGTGGAACTGTGTAACATTGTGATTGCCATTTACAACACTAAGTGTGGTGGTGTGGTGACAGAGCTAAAGGGTTGTTGAGTGCTTTGTACACACCCAAATACTGTATACTGGGTGTGACTGCAGCATGTTCTACTGGGAACGTATTAGATAGACAGACACTGGATTGCGTTATATTTGTTGGGTTCAAGTTAGCATTTTTGAGAATACTTGTCTACTGCCATGATGTATTTTGTAAACACCTATATTATTACATAATAGACTCTATACAAATATTGCAAGATGTGCTCTGACGTTTGAGTGACATGAAATAAATGTCTCAGGGGCAGTCTGATTGTGTCGTGTCAACCTGAACGGGCAGTTTGTGTCTCATATGGTGTTATTCTTATTATGTCCAGTATTCCTGTCTGAGGTGAGAAGACTTCACAACTCCACAGCCGTGCTCAATGTCATGGTAGCGATACAGTATGCAAAACCAGGCTCTGATATGTTCAGTAACTTTATCTTAACCAGAGGGAGCCCGGAGCAGCTCGTAGATAAACCCAATGTTCTGACACATGCACTGACGCCACACACTGTACTACGTTCATTTGTTAAGATATTTTTCCAGAATGTATTGAGGTCTCATAAGTTATCAATGTGTTCACAATTGATCAACCACGATGTGTGAAAGATTTAATTTACTTGAAGTGACCGTGCTCTACATGCTAGAGGCATATTTAAGCATGTTTTTCACATATAACATTTAAGGTATCACATTTGTGTGATGCATACCTTGTGTGCTACCTCGTACAGCCAGTGAGCCATTGTCTTATTTATTAGTTTTTCTTCTCAATCCTTCTGCTTTGATGTGTAACTAACCTGCCTCACAATGAGTGTTTGATTTGGACAGGAATTGTACTTAAAATATGGATCAAATTAAAGCTATTTGAAATGTGTTTTCCAGGTTTTGAAACAATGTGCTAACATATTCTTGATTTATTTTGTGTGATATGACTAACAATGTTAATGTGGCTGAAAACAAAAATTTTGGCCATGAAAAGACATTCTGTAGCATATGCCATGTTTATTTCTATAATTTATCATCCATTTGAACTACATCATGACAGTGTGCCATGATATATTGTATACTGTAGGCCTAGAACAGTATTAACATATTAAAACCTGCATTAATCTGTTTTTGTTATGGAACAAAATGTGGGGCTGAGAGCCAGTCCAGAGGTTGACATGTTAACCCAGAGTAGAGAACATAATGCTTTCAGGGGTTGGAAGGGTCACCATCTGATTATGATCTGGTGATCAAAAGACTAAACATTTGTTCATTTTCACTGCTGTGAAAGTATCCTAAAATGATGTTCATGTGCCATTTCTGTTCCCCTCCAGTGGTATGCATTTCATGTACTTGACCTGTGAGAAAACATACTACCAAGTCATTATTTAGAGTCGTTGGCCAACATGCTTTCCTTTTTCTTCCTGAAATACAACGTAATGTGTAAAACCTGTTAAAAATCTTGAATAGGGAAATTCCTTTCACAGTACACCATCATTGTGCACTGAGCTGAAAACAAAAGGGGCACCTTGTAATTCATTTTAGCATGAGAAACTGGCAGAAAATATCAATTTTGTACCAGTTTGTACACATTGTAGTGTGCTGCTTTGTGAAGCCAATGTTCTGATTGGGTCAATCAATTCTATCGGCGTGACACGTTTCTCCTTTAACCCAAAAAGTAGCAGCTTGTCTGTGACGTTTCCAGCTGGCAGTGTCATTCATCCTCGGCGGAGTCTTCGGACGGTGGCTTTGGCTTGGCCAGGTTGGCACGGACCCTGGCCTGGTCCACAGCGTCCAGCATGTTCTTGCCATCCATGGCCAGGTTGTGTGCTGCAGTCAGCATCTGCTTCTTACACTCCTCTTTCAGGGAGGTGATGGAGTTCTGCTGGGCCAGCCTCATCTTGCTGATCAGCTCTGCCATGTCTTTGTTCAGCAGCTTCTGAGTGCCCTCAATCTGCAGGAGGGGTGAACACTGCATTTATACAACTGTATACGGTCAGTTAACGCCCAGGGTCACAAAATACGAACCATAAAACTAAAACTATAAACGCAATTTAAAAATGTATGTACACTGGACGCTTCATTGAAGCGTCTTATTTTAAAGTGATTCTTGAGAAGGCTTGCAAAATTGAAACTCAATACAAAAACGCCTCTCCCTTCAATGCCATAGAGTGCTCACACAGAGACTCTGCGCCACACAGTGAAAACGCATTACGAAGGCTATGTTTGAGTGGTCTGCACTACTTTGTTAGTGCTCCTATACTGAGCGAGGGGGCAGTGTCGAAATACAGAGAACAGTAATATAAGGTATAATAAGGTAGCGGAATATGAGGAGTTATTTGGTGGATCCTTTAAGTTTCAAAAATTACCCCTTGACCCCTCATTGCTTGCATCTTGACTCAGAAGGTAATTATGTTCAAACAAGGACAAACTGAAGTATAGTGTGGAATAATAAATAAGGAGAAACTCACAAAGATATAGAGGTTTTGCTTCTTACCTCTGTCCTGACAGATGCATGCAGGGTGGGCAGAATTTCATCCACATTGTGGATGAGATCTCGTAAGGTCAACCCGACAGACTGCAGTATAAAACAAGGGGGAGATGACAGTGAATCGTTATCGTTCTTTTTTACAGTGCTGGACGTATGGGTGTGGTTAATCCACATGAAGTAATCCTCCATGATTGATTATCTGTTTTGTGACTGTACCTTGACAATGGAAATGTACTGTTCAGGTTGCAGTGTGGTCATGTCATTCTTGAGCTGGACAACCACTTTGACCAGGTCCATGACTGACTGGTACACCTTGTCATCTGAGCGGTCTAGCTCGGCAGTGGGGGCGGGCTATACAAACAAGAGTCAACAGGCAACGAATCGCGTGTTTAATTGGCATCATGGCAACATTAATTGCTTCACATGAAAGGTGGAAAATGTGAAACTCTCGACACTCAATTCCTTAGCTCAATATTAAGTCCTCCCAGCAACATTTGCCATAAATTAACCCTTCAATTATAACACGAATATACTGTATGTATTTGTAGGTGCTGGACAGGCAACTAGCAGTTGTGTATTCATCTTCGTCCTTCACGTCCATTGTTAATAATAACACAGTTGTAACAGGTCTATATCGGTGATCTTGAACTATACAGTAGGTATACTAGGATTTATTCCAGTTTGTTACTGCAGAATATAAATGTAGAGAAGGTATATTTTAAGTGATAACCTACAATACATGATAACCCGCAATATAATTGAGGTATGTATGCTACAATCACAAATGGAAGAAAAACTAAATTCTGCTTTTCTGATTCCAAATCGTCACCCCCCACCCCCCAACACGCACACACACACACACAAAAAAAAAAAGTATTGTATTTAATGTATGAAAAATGTATTCCAACCTGTGCAGATATGCGTGGGGGCTTGTCTGGTGGCGCTGTTGAGCAGACATGGGACACAGACGGTCACAATAGGTATTAAATATTAGTCAAATTATAGATTTTCAACAGGACTAACCGTGTTCCCGTTCCGGTTCCGGTTCCGGTTCAATGATCTACAATCAAGAGAGTCGTACGTAAGAAAACAGGCTAGGCCATTTGCTAACATCGGGAATACATGCTAAACATGGTTGAGGATGAGGGTCACAAACACATTCAGCAAGGTGCACACCACTACAGTACCTGTAAGGTATTACACGCAATGTTCTGATCTTTCCCCTAAAGTTTACATAGACCTACCACTGGGCTGACGGGGTCCTCTGTTACCATGGGATCCTGCAAAAGATCAGACGGGGTTCATTTGGTAAAAATTAAACTGACCTTACGTATCTTAGCAACACATCAATTTAGATTATTGTTCAATGCAATTACACAGAGACAGCCAAATGTCAAAAGCTAGTGAGGCCACCGTTCCCCACCAGGAGTTTATTTTCTTTCTCCAGCCACTTTTCATCCTCCACCATCTCTTGTTTCTGGATGCGGATGGTGTCTTGCATGCGCTGTCTCTCCATCTGCCACAGCCGCTGGACGTCCTCTTTACTGTTGGGCTCCACGCGCAGGAACTCCCCCTCCTGGCCATAGTGGAGAAGCAAACATACTTAAGTTTGTTGACTAGCTGTGACAGAGGTGTGCCTCTAGATCTCTAGAATTAAATTCAAAACGGTAGACAGTGCCATCTACAGGTTGAAAACGTCAGATAAATTCTACTAACAGTAGAAGCTGTTTGGATTACACATTGTTTGTGTCCATCTGTTGATAAATCTATGCTCTATATTGATGACTCCTTATAATCATGGGTATGGACTCATTTTTCCAGCCAATTAAATGCTCTTTAGATCTGGTGGTGGGGTGGGCTGTCTCTAACCTGACACGCCAGATATCTGTGTCTGTTAAGGCACATCCATCCATTGAAACCATTTAAAAAAGGGCAGGCACTTTAAAAAAAATACAAACTTGAACCAGCAGTATGTTGTTGTCCACTCTTGCAGTAGAAAACATATTTTTCATTGAGAATAGCCTTTGCTCTTCAAATTTTTTCTAATAAAACTGATGCTAGCTAACAGTGCGACGCTGATTGGCAACACGCTCTCCTGACTGATTCTCGGGACGAAGTCAAACTGAAGCTCGGTTGTGTCTGCGCTCTGAAGGCTATTGGCTAATGTAGAAACAATTCAATTGAATCTGCATACTGTATCTGTAATACTTGCATTGCTAGCGCAGCTTCAGCGAAACACACTGAGCTCAAGCCGTTTCTTAGGGCTGTGGATGTACTTACTCCCATGCTCCGGCGTCGCGGTGACATCCTGGACACGCTCAGGGAGCTCATGGAGTCCACCGGCGACTGGTACTCACAGGGGCTGGCCAGGTCAGGTGAACTGGCACACAACGCCTCGTTCAGCTGCGAAGATGGTCACACGTGCATACGTGCCCACACACACACACACACACACACACACACACACACACAAACACACAGAACATACAATGAAGTCCTTTTAGAGGTGGAGCCTGCCTGCTCTATAGTATGTATCTATAGTACGTTGTGCATAAGCACACTGCTCAGCAAAGTCCTTATAAGAAAATCTTGCAAACGACTCTGGGCAGTTCTTAGGAAGACCCTATCTAAATTAATGGGGTGAGAGCCATAACTGCACTTCCATAGGTCACCGGGACATAAAAACATCATGTCACCAGTCAAATCTGTTAAAAGAACGCTTAAATAGTTTGATGAATGTTCTCCCAACATTAGGTTCAAAAAGCCTTTTACCCCACAGGCTAAACTTCTAGTATGCATGCATCACTGTCAGCTTGCGTCACCATTACAGATTCTCCAAGAGTTCCCTTCAGATGTATCTCATATTCTAACTCTTCTATATAATGTATTTACAGCCCCGTGTGGTCATAAATGATCATAAATGGTCAGAGTTTTAAAGCAAAAAAATATATAAAAATAATCTAATTATGGTTGCAACCGCAAAGGTAATGGCGTATACAAATTGAGGAATGTCCCTCTAAACTGCACTGGTAGCATACCTCAATGTGCAGACCAACCCCAAGGGTGTTCCCGAAGCGCGCCGATTTCATGTTCATTCTCGACGGCTGTAATAGAGGAGAGCGCATGTGAATTGAAACGCATGCGCACATAACAGTACCATGTGGTGAGCTTCGCTGCTATGCGAGACATACGGCAGCGTCACACCTTAGGCGGAGGCTCGGCTATGCTGAACCTGGGGTCAAAGAACTTAGTTGCGCGTGCTCTGTCCCGCTCTCTCTCCACGTCCTGCTCCTGCTCCATCTTGTGGACGTCACTGGAGGGAAAGCATTTGTTATGTTGGCGGTGGTCGCCATGATGTTTGCGTGTGAAATAATTAGTGTGTGTTGTGTGCTGGACAGTGCAATACCTGATCTTCACCACCAGTTCAGTGAAGGTGGGCCTCTCCCGGGGGTCGTAGGACCAGCAGCGGGTCATGACAGAGTAGAGGGCAGGGGGGCATTCCTCCGGCTTAGGCAGCCTGATGCCTTGTTCCAGCTGGTTGATCACATCTCGGTTCTCCAGCCAGAAGAATGGCTGCTGTCCACGACTCAGGATCTCCCACATACACACAGCTGCGGTTGGAAAGGACACACTCAGGAAACTGAAACCGCACTCTTACAAGAGGTGGTGTCAGCGATTGTTAAGCTTATTCAGCGAGTATCTTCTCGTGGTGCGCTAGCTGCCTGTTCTCCTTGTGTGGTGAAATAATAATCTGGTGTATCTACACATCCCTGGCTCTGTAAATAGGATCACAAAACAAACAAAGTGGGGCGGGCCGCACCGCACATCACTACCCCAGGCGTGGCAATGTGTGCACATTTGGGGATGTGGAGATTCTGAGGGTGAAAGGAGAGGTGTTTTGTTTTGATATGGGTTCAAATATCAACAATCTTTCTCTAACATTGGTGACTCTATTGAGGGTTTTAGATAAGAATGACATTTTGTGACAATGGTTAATAGCTTGCCTCAGAACATCCTGGCCTGGCAAGCTCCAACTTTCAGTTCACTCTGCAAATAGTCTGTCAATGAATCTGGATAACCTCCATTCAAAACCATTCACTGCAGAGGTGGTGCCAAAAACATATTTGCTATGCCTTTTTCAACCAATCACACATTTTTAATGATTTTCTCTCATTGGTCAGTTGAAATACTCATCTGAACTCTGAATAGCCCGCCTCATTTTCTAACAGGGCATGGACAGGAGGATTGTCCAGACAGTGAAACAGAATGAAGATCATACGCAAAGGATGGCCTCAACAGGCTAGTGTAGTATCTGTTTTTGCATTACCTAATGGATTAGTAACTTACCAAACATCCACACATCACTAGCTGTTGTGAAACGCCGGAAGTTGATTGATTCAGGAGCCATCCATTTGATTGGCAGTCGAGTAACAGATGCTGTCATAAATAGGTATAAACATACAGTAAATAGGTACATTTGAGTGTAGCCTAAAGTGTAGCCTAATGGAATACGTACTTTATTTACTATGTAGCTTTGTATGTCAAAACAAAAACCAAATGTTTCTGATGAAATATGTCTTGACCTTTTGATTGAATCAAGACATGTATTAATAAATTGACTTGAATTGAGTTGGGTGGGTACACAACACAAGATAATTTGACTACAAATGACAAGAACCTTGAAAGCACTTGATGGTGCCAGAACCAGTAAATACCCCCAGTTTATATAAAAACACAAATCTTAGGATTTGTAAAGCCAAAACAACACAGCTGGTTGGTCACACACCACCAAGAGCACCAATCCCTCCCACAGCCAATCTCTCCTCATCTTGGGGAGTGTTTCTCTCTCACACACTTGGTTACACACCATTGCACCATTCTAAACATTACGGCAGAGGAAGGACTCTGCGACATTTATTAATGTCTCTAAGAACAGCCTGATGCTTTTACCTTTGTAATACTCTTCATCTTCTATGTACCTAGAAAGGCCAAAGTCTCCTAGCTTCACACAGTCTGGACTGGCAACCAACACGTTGCGTACTGCAATGTCTCTGTTGCAGACAGAGCAGACATTAGATGGAATTACAGCCGTTTGTTAGTAGTATAGTGTCCGTGTACGTTAGCTAACGTGAAAAAACATTAGACAATGTTAATACTTACAGTGTAACAAATTAGCAAACAATTAACAGGCAGGTTGTGGTTCAGCTTTAAAACATCACGTTTCCTGGTTCTATGAATGCTAATATACTGAACACACTACAACAAACACAATAAAACACACTAAAGCCTCTCACCTGTGGACCATGTTGAGTCCCTCCAGGTAGACCAGAGCTTTGCAGATCTGCAGGTTGAACAGGACAAGTGTGGTGTTGGTCAGGTTCTGTTGCTTCTCTGCCAGATAGTTCCCCAGCTGCAGGAACAGACCAGAAACCAAACTCAAGCTTCTACACAAACCACTAGCCTATCCTATATAATAACAACATACTGTTTATCCCAGTACAGTATGTTACTATATGTACACAAACACTATAAATATGGATTTAACATTTAGAAAATGTAGGCCCATTTGTGAAAAGGTATATTCAGACTGCAGGGTATTCCCAAAAGGATATTTATGATAGAACATCACAGACTTAATACCAACCTCTCCGTACTTATAGAGCTCCATCACGATCCAATAAGGTTCCTCCTCTATTATTCCAATAAGCCTGACAATGTTTATATGGTTCAGCTTCTTCATAATAACTAGTGAATACATACAAGAAAAAAACATATAATTGTGAATACGTAGCAAGTTTTTGAAATGTAATAATATATATTATATATACTGTATTACTGACATTTCAAAATCATACTGTATGTGATCATTTGTTATGTTTTAACCATGCCCGAGATATGATTGAAACACCTGCTTCACTCATGAACTTCTCCATCACATCAGGTGTGCCTCCTTTGCATGTCTTCACTGCGACGCTGGTCTTTTGTCCGTTCTGCTCAATGCACAGACAGAGGTCAGAGTTCATCACATAGGTGGGTTAAACAGAGAGTGTCACTGTGCTTGGAAGACGTACAGGCTCCTTGTACACTCCTTCATAGACCGCCCCGAAAAAGCCCTCTCCTAGGATCCGTCCCAGGACAACGTCGTGTCGAGCGATCCCGTATTTCAATGCTAAAGAAAATAAGGCATTAAAAGGTGTGAACACCGAGCCCCTCCCTTCAGACTTTCTCTTTAGAAAAATTATTGAACGCGCATTTCCACATACCAGTTTTAGGCTTTTCATCCGAAATTTCACAATAAATATCTGACCCTGAAAAACAAATCACACAGTGAGTTATGCAACTCATTCCCTGCCCCTTAATCCAATAGCCATCATAATTTTTCCTTTTCTTTCTTTATTCATGCATGTGGATGAAATTGGAATTATATATCATGTGGCACACGCCGGTTAGCAAACCAAATATGGAAACTCACCCATGCTGTACCTGAACGAAGAAGGCTCCTCATGTCTTCAGAGAATGGGCAGAAGCGATTTAAAAAATATTAAGTCATAAATTACTCCTTACAGCAGTAACATAGAGATACAAAACAGGCTCCATTTTAAAAACAGTCACTAGAAACCACGGCAACAATCTCACTATCAATATTAGTGGATAGAGATAATAAAATTATAACTATACTGTAAGTAGAAATCCACTTACTCTGAAGGTATCTCAGGTAGGGAAGGTTGTACATTAGCATCTAACAGTTAAAGAACATGAGAACATGTCAACATATGAAATACGTGTATTGATGACATTTGTACTTCAGTCAAAGACACCAGACTGCGTCGTTTGATACAGTACAGTACATGCTTGCAGGCCCCTCCCGATATACCACCTGTAC